>JAKWJA010002494.1:36370395-36624609 GCA_027704765.1 Solanum habrochaites
GTCAATGTAACAAACCTAAATTTTTAAATAAGTCAATTCTTAGCAAAAAAATTCTTTTGTTGACTATTCATATATTAGTTGCGATAGAGATTCTATGAACAAATATTTTTAAAAATTGTTTTTGATTACACTAGTTTAATAATAGTTCTTCTATTTTTTGAAGATTATAAGCTTATTTGAAGAACCTATGGATGAGACATATAAAAATTAGCTAAAGCTTATTATTCATTTGTCATAAACTATTAAAATACATAAATTATGGGTCAATAGTTAGTTAAATAGCAATTTTCACTAGATTATATTATTTCACAATGCAAATTATGTAACCAACCACCATGTTACATGACAAAGAGAAAAATATACAGAGCACCCACAGTGATGGCTTCAACTTTCTATAAATTTCAATGAATTTAGGAGAGAATAGAAAAGTTAAATGTCTTCTCTATAGGCGAATATAAATAAAGGAATTCACTTAAAATGAAAACTTGTTTCTATATGAGAGATTTAATTAATTTGTTTCAACTCAAGCTAAATTACTTATAAATAAACTAAATGATAAAAAAACACAAAAAAAATACTCCTATGGTGCAAGGTTAATGTTAAAAAGTTACTTTTAGGTTCTTACAAATATAAAATTGTTGAAGTTCTATAATAATTACGAAGGTTGTCATGTTTTGTTGTTGTTTTAGCATAGGTTCAGTTAAAAACTGTCTTCTTAGCAGTAGTCATATGCGGGATGATTGATTATATGTTCAACCACGCTGGGCTAAAAAGAGTGGCCTGGGGAAAAAAACATGTATTATTTAGGCTACAGCCACCAAAGATGTAAACTAGAATTGGCAGGGGCCGCTGCGAAGCAAGACTCTTCAGCAACAAATTATGACGAGGCTCGGACCATGGACCACCCTTAGTCAGACCCTTCAAAGTCAATGGAGGTCATGAAGCCTAGGCATTGGCCTTCATGATCAACCATGAACGTCCAGGTAAAGTATGTTAATTTTATCATACTTGGCCCAATATTATACCTCTCATTCTGTCTCCATTCATCTTTGTCGATGTGGGATAACTAGATTCTTCTGTATATATATATCAAAATTTTCATCGTTGAAATGGATTAGTTACGTATAAAACAAAATTGTAGTCTTAGACAACAATAACATATAAACACACTTTAAAATACGAACTACTATAATTACGGATTACAAAATATAAGTACTTGATGATTCTGTTAGATTTTATTTGCCCTGATTTCTTACCATAAATAGGTTTTCCTTTTAGAAAAAGGTTTTGGATTAAATAATCCTTTGAGTTGAGAAACAATCATATATACTCGCACATGTTATTTCACTACATCTTTAGGCCCTTTTTAGGAATCGCCTAAATTCCTTATTTTTTTGTGTTGTATTACGTAATGGATCAAGAGCCCTGGAGAAAACCAAATAATTTCTCATATTTATGTGGAACTCATTAAAAAAAGATGGGGTAAAAGTTTGTATTTATAGATCTTTTTTTTAGGAATTTGCTCAAATTTATCAATTTTTCGTTGTGTATATCCCATGGATTTAGCGCCCCAGAGCACCCCATAATTTTTTAAAAAAAAAACATATGAGAAACCCTTCTTATTGAGTGGGGAACCACACGTATACGTGCACCAATTGTTACGTTCCATTTATGAATTTATAGGTCAGTTTTAGAATCGCATAATAATTCCTAATTTTTGTCTATGTATTAATCCCATTGATCTGAGAGCCCGAATTCACCCAAAGTATTCCAAGAAAATTTATGAGGACCTAATATTGATTGGGGAACCATCAATTATAATCCACTATTCTTTTCACGTCAATTTCTTCTCTACAGCCATTTTTTAAAAATAGCACAAATTCCTCAATTTTGTGTGTGTATTAGCCCGTGTATCTGACGTCCGAAGCACTCAAATTATTTTTCTTAAAAAAATTATGAAGACCTTAGTATTGGGTTTGGGAACAATCACGTAACCCACAAACATCTCTTTCACCACCATTTCCATATCTAGAGGTCTTTTTTGGAATCGTGGCCACACTTTATCAATTTTTGTTGCGTATTAAGCCCATGATATGGCGACTTATGAGCATCAAAAAAAAATTCTTAAAAAAATTATTAGGGACCTATATTGAGTTGGGAAACAATCACGTATACTCACACCATATTTTGAAGCTCATTTTCAAATTTACATGCCTTTTTTAGAAATTGCATAAATTCATCAATTTTTTTCATGTCCATTTCCTCAACTACTGGCACTTTTTTAGTAATTGAATAAATTCCTCAATTTTTTGTTTGTATTAGCAAATGGATGTGGCGCTTGGAGCACCCAAACTTTTTTTCCAAAAAAATTAATGAGTACCTCTGTATTGAGTTGAGGAACCATCATGTATAATCACACTAAATTTTTCATGCCCATTTCTGCATCTACAAGCCTTTTATTCAAAATCGAGAAATTCATCAATTTTTTTATAAGCCCATGGATCTGGCAGCAGGATCTATAATATTTTTTCTCAAATAACTTTATCAGGACCTCCGTATTGAGTTGGAGAACCATTATGTATACTCACACTATTTGTTTCCACGCCTATTCAGCATTTGATGGACCTTTTTTGGAATCACGGAAATTTCTCAATTTTTGAGTGTAATTAGCTCATGGATATAGTGTCCAAATCACCCAAATTTTTCACAAAAAAAAATTAGGAGGACGTCTGTGTTGATTTGAGGAACCATCACGTATTCTCACACCAATTTGTTTTCACGTGCATTTCCACTTTTACAAGACCTTTGGATCGACAAATGTCGTATATTTTTGGTTTGTATTAAGCCCATTGAATCTGCGCGCAACAAAGCATTTCCAAAATAATTTTCCTCAAAAAGATTAATGGGACTTACCTATTGAATTGGGGAGGGAACCGTCAAGTATATTCAAATCATGTTCACACCCATTTCAGCATCAGAGGCCCTTTTTAGGAAGTACGCAAAACTCAACGTTTGTGTGTATTAATCCATTGATATGGGGACCGAAACACTAATTTTTTTCTCAAAGAACATTATAAGAACTTTCGTATCTGGCGCCCCGGAGTACCCAAAACGTTTTGGTCAAAAAATTTATGAGGACCTCTATAGGAGTTGGAGAACCATCACATATACTCATACGTTTTTTTCACGCTCATTCTGCATTTAGAGTCCTTTTTTAGGAATCGCCAAAATTCTCAATTTTAGTATGTATTAACCCAAAATATGGAGCGGTAGCACCCTAAAATTTATTTGAACAAAAGACTTATAGAACTCTATATATAGTTGTGGAACAGTCAAGTATACTTATACCATTTTTCACGCCCATTCCCACATATACAGACACTTTCTAGGAATCTCTCAAATTTTCATGTGTAAAACCATGAATTTGGCACTCAGAGCACCCAATTCTTTTCTTAGAAAACTTTAGGAGGACCTCCATTTTGAGTTGGGGAACCATCATGTATACTCAAACCATTTTGCATGCCCATTACCTCATCCAGAGGTTCTTTTTTAGGACTCGTTCAAATTCCTCAATATCGTATGTATTAGCCCATAGATCTGATGCTAGTAGCACCCAAAAGCTTTTTCTCAAATACTCTATGAGGATCTACGTTTTGAGAGGGAGAACCATCAAGTATACTCCCATTTTAAAACATTACCGCTTTTCTTTGAATTATGCCAAAATTCTCAATTTTTCGTTGTTTGTATTAGCAATATAGATTTTGGAGGCGGAGCACCCTAAATTACTTTTATTAAAAAAAATTTATGCGGACCTATGGATTGAGTTGGGGAAACTATCATGTATACTTTACACCAAATTTTTCACGCCCATTTTCCGCATTCTAAAACCCCTTTGTAGATTGCGGAGGAAATTAGTAAGGTTTTCCCTAATCTTACCTTTCTGGGCTGGGGGGGGATAGGGTTCCTTTGTCCTTCAGCCCTTGGTGGAGCTCCTCGTAGACGACGTTTTATGGGGGGCAGGGCATACAGTAGTGTAGGTTATCTTTTCCAGGCTTTCTCCCATTTTCCTTTTAGTTTCAGCTGGAGCTTGTCATCCACGACAATGGGCTCGCTCTCTGGCAAAAAAAAAATTGTAGGACTGTACGTAAAGTTATGTGATTAGGAGTTGAGTTTGTGTAAGGAAATTAACGTATCTCTAGCACCATTTATTAACGCCAATTTTGCATCTAGAAGCCATTTTTAATAAAAAATCGCTAAATTCTCCAATTTTTTGTGTGTATGACACATAATCTACCGACTGAGAACCTTTAAATATCTTTCTCAAAAAAACCATATAAGGAACTACGCATTGAGTTGGAAAGTATCACGTATACGCACACCATTCTTTTCACGTGTTTCTCCATCTACATGTGGGAATCTTTCAAATTTTTCAATTTTTCATGTGCATTAGACCACAGATCAGGGAATCAAAGCATCAAAAATATTTTTCTCAAAAAACATTATGGGGATCTCCGTATTGAGTTGGGAAACCATCATATATTCTCAAACCATTCTTTTCATGCCCATTTTCGTATTTAGAGGCAGTTTTAAGGAATCACGCAAACTTCTAAATTTTTTGTGTGTAATAGCCCATGGTTTGGTGCGCGACACACCCTATATTTTTTTCTTAAATTATTTTATAATGACTCCGTATTGAGTTGGGAAACCATCATATATACTCACACCATTTTTTTCAAACCCATTTCCACAATTACAGGCCCTTTTTAGGAATCTCGCAAATTCCTCAGTTTTGTGTGTACTAGCCATTGATATTGGCGCCGGCGCGCCCCCAAATGTCTTTTCAAAAAACTTATCAAGGACTCGTATGAGTTTGGGAAATACAAATGTATATCCATTCAATTTTTTCAAACCCAATTTCGTATTTGCTAGACCTCTTTTTGAAATCGCGCAAATTCCTTATTTTTTTGTGTGTAATTAGCTCATAGATCTGGCATCCCGAACACCCAAAAAAATTTCTCAATTTTTTTTGAGGACCTCCATATTGAACTAGGTAACAATATTGTATACCACACCATTTTTTCACACTCATTTCCGCATTTACGTGACCGTTTATAGTTATCGCGTAAATTTCTCAATTTGTGGTATTAATAGCCCAAAAATTTGAGCATGTGCACCAAAATTTAATTTTTAAAAAAAAAAACGGAGAGGACTCGCTATATTGCGTTGGGGAAAAATAACGTATACTCAATATCATTTTATACACCCAATTGGCATTCTATACTCCCTTTTTTAGGAACTGTGCCAAATGTCTCAATTTTACGTGTATACTCACAACAATTTTTAATGTCTATTTGCATTTACAGACCGCATTTTAGGATTACGCAATTGCTCAATTTTTAGTATTTTTTAGTATGTATTAGACTAGGGATTGGCGACCCTTAGCACCTAATTTCTTTTCTCAAAAAGATTATTTTTCCGCCTATTTCCAAATCTAGATGCTCTTTTTTAGAAATGACGCAAATTCCTAAATTTTTTGGGTGTAGCCCATGATCCAACCACCCGAAGCACCCCTAATTTTTTTCTCAATAAACATTATGAGGAGTTGAGGACCTATATATTGAGTTCTGAAACTATATATATATTAACACCATTATTTCACGCCAATTTCCACATATACATGCCCTTTTTAGGAAATCGCGCAACATTCATAAGTTTTTGTATGTAGAATGAGTCATGGATATGGCGTTACGAAAGCAACCTCAAACGTTTTCCACAAAACTTTATGAGAACCTTCGTATTGAGTTGAGGAACCTTCACGTATACTCACACCATTATTTTCACGTCGTTTCTCCATCTACCTGCCCTTTTGTAGGAATCTTTCTAATTCCTCAATTTTTCATGTGCATTAGACCACAGATCAGGCAACCGAACACCAAAAATATTTTTCTCAAAAAGCTTTATGGGGACCTCCGTATTGAGTTGGGAAACCATCAAATATACTCATATCATTCCTTTCATGCTCATTTCCGTATCTAGAGGTTGTTTTAAGGAATCACACAAATTCCTAAATTTTTTGTGCTTAATAGCCCATAGTTTGGTGCCCAATACACCCTATATTTTTTTTCTCAAAATATTTTATGATGACTCCGTATTGAGTTGGGAAACCATCATATATACTCACATCATTTTTTTTCAAATCCATTTCCACAATTACAGACCCTTTTTAGGAATCGCGCAAAATTCATGGTTTTTTATTTTTTGGGTGTAGAGCCTTAATATGGCGTGGAGAACCACCAAATTTGTTGCTGAAACACTTTATCAAGAACGACGTATTGAGTTTGGTTACTATTCACGTATACATGACCGTTTTTCAACGCCATTCCGCATTTGCTAGACCTCTTCTTGGAATTGCACAAATTCTTTAATTTTTTGTGTGTATTAGCTCAGAAATCTAGAATTCGGAGCACCCAAATTTTTATCCTCAAAATTTTTTGAGGACCTCCGTATTGAAGTAGGTGACAATATTGTAAACTCACACCATATTTTCACATCCATTTCTGCATTCACAATAGTATCGCGCAAATTCCTTAATTTTTTCTATGTATAATTAGCCAAGGAGATGTAACCTAAAAAATTTATTTCAAAACACTTATGAGGGGCTCTATATTTGAGTTGGGTAAAACAATCACGTTATACTTCACATCATTTTTATCATGCAAATTCTATCTATATGCCCTTTTTGAAGGAAAGAATTGGCAAGTCCCTAATTTTTATGTATACTCACAAATTTACTGTCTATTTTCGCATCTACAGACCCTATTTTAAGAATCACACAAATTCCTCAATTTTTAGTGTGTATTAGCCTATGGATTTGGCGACCCTATCACCTAATTCTTTTTCTCAGAAAAATTTTGAGAATCTCTGTATTGAGTTGGCGAACCATCACGTATTTTCACACATTTTTTTGCCTATTTCCGCATCTAGACACTTTTTTTAGAAATGGCACAAATTCCTCAATTTTTTTGTGTGTATTAGCCTATGATTCAACCGCCCAGAGCACCCCTAATTTTCTTATAAATAACCATTATGAGGAGTTGAGGACCTCTATATTGAGTTCGGAAACCATCACGTATATTCACACCATTTTTAATGCCCATTTCCACATCTATAGGCCGTTTTTAGGAACTGCGCCAAAACCAAACCCGCAAACGGCGCACATTTATATTTTTTTGGTATTATTAGCCATGGATATGGCGGAGGAGCACCCCACACTTTTCCACAAAAACTTTATGAGAAACTTGTATGAGTTAGTGAACTATCAGTAACTCATATCATTTTTTCAGGCACATTTCATTATTACTGTCTTTTTTTTTTTTAATTGGGCAAATTCCTTAATCTTTCGTGGTTGATTAGGTGCATGAGATCTAGCTTCTAAGGACCTAAAATTTTTTCTCAAAAAACTTAGAAGTACTCTGTATTAAGTTGGGGAATCATCCCGGTATTACGCACACCATTTATTTTACGCCTATTTTGCATCTAAAGATCTTTTTTAAAGCATCAGACAAATTGTTCAATTTTTGTGAGTTTTAGCCCATGGAGAACACCGACTCGAGCACCCCAATTTATTCTCAAAAAAAGATTTTGAGTTTGGGGAGGAGAAACATCTAGTATATTCACACCATTTATACACCATTTCGGCATATATCAACCCTCTTTTAGATATACATACAATTCCTCAAGCTTTGGTATGTTATTAGCCAGTATCTGGTGCCGTGGGAGTATACAAACTTTTTGGCTAAAGATATTTATGAGGACTCCATATTTATGAAAATTAATCAACACCGGAAAAAGAGAGCAAATTGCGCATTACGGGGCTAGGACTTCAAATAAAATGCCAAACCCTCACCATCAAGGATGTTATTTTACAAGTAAAAAAAGTATCTGACCTGAATTGAAAGTAATCAAGGACTAAAAACCGAGCACAAGTTGATAATGTCATAAGTTTTGTAGGAATTTTTAAAAGAAATTTAAACAAATTACCAGTATATGACAAACCACTTTGCTTTAAACTGTATAAAGCACCAGCTACAGTTAATATACATGATCAGAGAAACACTCTTGCAGCATGATGTCGCTCTCCAAACATGGCAAGTCCTACACAAAAGTAGATTCTTCTGTGTATATATATCAAAATTTTCATCGTTGAAATGGATATTAGTTACAATAAAACAAAATTGTAGTCTAGGACAACATAAAACATTAAACACACTTTAAAATACGAACTACTATAAGGACGGATTTACAAAAAGATAAGATACTTGATGATTTGTTAGATTTATTTCCTGATTTCTTAACATAAATAGGTTTTTCCTTTTAGAAAAAGGTTTGGATTGACTAATCCTTTGAGTGAGAAACAATGAATATACTCGTACATGTATTTCCACTACATCTTTAGGACCTTTTTTAAGCAATCGCCTCTAATTTCTTTATTTTTTGTAGTGTATAGTCACTGGATCAAGGGCCTGGAGAACCAAAAATTCATCATATTTTTATGTGGAACTCCTTAAAAAGATGTGTAAAATTTTGGATTACAGACTTTTTTTTTAGGGATTTTTGCTCAAATTTCTCAATTTGCGTGTGTATAATCCCATGGATTTAGCGCCCAGAGCACCCATAATTTTTTAGAAATCGCATAAATTCATCAATTTTTCATGTGTGTTATCCAATGGATCTGACTCACGAAGCACCCAAAATTGTTTTTTCAAAATAATTTATGGGGACATACGTATTGATTAACCATCATGTATATTCACATAATTTTTTTCATGTCCATTTCCTCAACTACTGGCACTTTTTTAGTAATTGCATAAATTCCTCAATTTTTGGTTTGTATTAGCAAATGGATGTGGCGCTTGGAGCACCCAAACTTTTTTTCCAAAAACGTTTATGAGTACCTCTGTATTGAGTTGGGGAACCATCACGTATAATCACACTAAAATTTTCACGCCCATTTCTGCATCTACAAGCCATTTATTTAAAATCGCGCAAATTCATCAATTTTTGCGTGCATAAGCCCATGGATCTGGCGTCAGGAACTCCAATATTTTTTCTCAAATAAATTTATCAGGACCTCCGTATTAAGTTGGGAAACCATCAGGTATACTCATACCATTTTTTTCACGCCCATTTTTTTATTTGATGGACTTTTTTTTTTGGAATCGCGCAAATTTCTCAATTTTTGTGTGTATTAGCTAATGGATCTAGAGTCTGAAGCACCCAATTTGTTTCCCAATAATTTTTATGAGGACGTCTGTATTGAGTTGGGGAACCATCACGTATAATTACACATAGTTATTTTCATGTCCATTTCCGCATTCACATACCTTTTTTGGAATCTCAGAAATTTCTACGTTTTTTGTGTGGATTAGCCTATAGATCTGGTACCCAACGCACTCAAATAATTTTTTCTCAAAATCTTAAGGACCTTCCATATTGATTTGAGAAACGTCCGCATAGTCAAACCATCGTTCACAATCCATTTAAGTATCTAGGGCCCTTTTTTTTAGGAAATTCCAAAGGGTGTAGGCGGTCAATTTTTTGTGTTGGATTAGCCCCAAGGGAAATTGGGGATGGGACCGAAAGACTCCTTTTTTTTTCTCAAAGAAAGGAACATTATGAGGACTTCGTATTAGAGTAGTGGGGGAACCCTTCTCATGTTAGTCATACATTTTTTCACTCTTATTTTCGCATCTACATGCCATTTTTAGGAATTGCGTAAATTCCTTAATTTTTCATATGTATTATTAGCCCATGGATATGGTGCCTCAAGCACCCAAATTTCTCTTTCAAAAAATTTATAAGGACCTTTGTATAGAGTTAGGGAATCATCATGTATACTCAAATTATTTTTTCATGTCCATTTCGTCATCTACATGCCTTTTCTAAGAATCACGCAAATTTGTCAACTTTTAGAATGAATTAATTAGCCCATAAATCTGGCGCCATAAGCACCCAAATAAATTTCTCAAAAACTTTTATGAAGACCTACATATTGAGTTGGGGAACCATCAAATATACTCACACCACTTTTGAATCAACTTTTCCCTTTTAAGAAATTGCGCAAATTCCTTAATTTTTTCTGTGTCTATTAGGCATGGATCAAGTGCTCGGAGAACCCAAAATATTTTTATCAATAAAATTTATGAGGACCTCTGTATTGATTTGGGGAACTATCACGTATACTCTCATTATTTCTCACATCCATATCTGCATCCAGAGGCACTAGTTAGGAATCGCACAAATTCCTCAAATTTTTCTTGTTATTAGGCCATGGATCTGTTGCCAAAGAGCACCCAAAAGTTTTTGGTCAAAAAAATTTATGAGGACCTCTGTATTAAATAGGAGAACTATCACATATACTCATACCTTTTTTCCATGCTCATTTTTGCATTTCAGAGGCCCTTTTTATGAATTGCGTAAATTTATCAATTTTTCGTGTGTATTAGTCCATAGATCTGGCGCCTGTAGTACCCTAAATTTTTTTTTGGAAGTACGCAAATTTCTCATTTTTTCGTGTGTATTATCTCATTGATCAGGTCCGTGGAGCACCCTAAATACTATTTTCTAAAAACTTTATGAGGACCTCTGTATTGAGTTGGGGAACCGTCATGTATATTTACGTCAATATTTTTACTCCCATTTCTACATCTACAAGCCCTTTTTAGGAATTATGCAAGTTCGTCAAGTTTTCTTGTGTAATTAGCCTATGGTTCTGACCTATGGAGTACCTAAATTGTTTTTCTCAAGAAAATATTATGAATATCTCCATATTGAATTTTGGGAACCATTACGTATTCTCGTACTATTTTTCACACTAATTTTCACATCTAGAGGCCATTTTTTAAAAAGCGCATAAATTTCGTAATTTTTCGTGTGTATTAGCACATAGATAGATCAACCGACCGAATCGCCTCAAATATCTTTCTCTTAACTGTAGTTACTTAAGTTCAAGTAGTAGACGGGCGAGGCCCACAGTTCTCCAATCATATTTTAAGTAATGTCTCTATATTATGAGTTTGAAGTCAAATGGCAAAAAACAAATTTGAGTAACATTTCTATAAAAAGGGCAATACAATTAAGTATGAAATCAAAATGGTCATTTGAACAACTCCATCCTAATGTTGCTCTTTAGTATACATAATAATTCATGAGATTGTTCTTACATACTGTTAGTTATAGCATAGATTCAGCTAAACTATCTTAGCAGCAGTAATATAGCATAACAGAATATCTGTTCAACTAAGTTGGGCTAGAATATCAGAAGCCCATCAAAACCAAAGTACAATTTTCAATTTTCGTGTTTATTAGCACATAGATCAACCGACCGAATTGCCTTAAATATCTTTCTCCTAACTGTAGTTACTTAAGTTCAAGTAGTAGACGGGCGAGGCCCACATTTCTCCTATCACATTTTAAGTAATGTCTCTATATTAAGAGTTTGAAGTCAAATGGCAATAAACAAATTTGAGTAACATTTCTATAAAAAGGGCAATACAATTAAGTATGTAATCAAAATGGTCATTTGAACAACTCCATCCTAATGTTGCTCTTTAGTATACATAATAATTCATGAGATTGTTCATAATCTTACATACTGTTAGTTATAGCATAGGTTCAGCTAAACTATCCTAGCAGCAGTAATATAGCATAACAGAATATTGTAACACGATGGCGCTACACTTCAGCGGCCCCATTACAACCAAAGATTCCCAGATTTGGTGGGGGCACGCGAACGCAGACCCCCTCAGCAACAAATTATGACGTACGCTGAACCCTTGGTGCGCAATCGTGTAGGAATGCACCCGTAACCCCTCCGCAAATGAATGGAGAACATGGAGCCTAGCCCGGGTCGTTACCTGCACTTGTGGTCACAATTTCTTGCCTCTAGTACCCCTACTCCTTAGGGGTCAAGTGCCTACGCGAATGTAGGAGGGGCGGTGCCGGTCATCATCATGCAACCGTTAAGCCGAGATAGTCAAGGCGTGATGCTTGATGGATCTCACGATCACCGCTTGTTATTGATTAACCCCATTCAGGTAAGTTAATTGGTGAAAAAAAAAAAATGACAAGATTTTTACCTTTACCATACACAAATGAGATATAACCTCACTTAAATTAAATATACTTTGGTGATTTATTCGTTTTGCTTTTTATTAATTCCATAACACATATTACTACTTCCACTTCAGTGTTGGTCTATAAAACTATGGTCCGCGGTCATTTTTAAGGCCGTGTTAGATTTGTTAGAGTTGCATATGACGGTTTTTTTTTTTGTTTTTAAACTGCCTTATCTATCTAAAACGAGGGATAGAATCAGTATTAGAAAATGTTTTTTTACGAGTTCTTCATACTAAGTAGCCTCGGTTTTATATTGTCCGAAAACAAAAATAAAAACAAAAAAATAAAAAAATGCCCCGAATTCTTTCCCTTTCATTAGAAAAAAAAAAAAAAAAGGAATCTTTAGATGATGACAATAAAACAACAAAAATAGGAATGATTATAATGATATGAGTATGAAATTGATTATTGCCAAGCTAAAAGTATGCTCGTTACAGTCTTACACAAACTTCATCAGTCTAGTTTAAGTCTTTAATTAATACTACTCTTTTTTATCCTAACTTGCATTGCATACCCGATACTCTCATGAAGCCCACACACAAACTTGGTACCCGAGACAACGATGATGATTTGACAAAAATCTCAAATAACTTTTGATGATGAAAACATGAACCAGGTTTACAAGCATGTTCCAAAAATAAATTAAAGAATCAGGAAGAGATCACTCATAAAATAGGAAAACATGTTCAAAACATCAATCCAAGTTAAACTGGGAGAAGAATGAAGGCGAACGACTCCTATGAGGAAAAGTAAGGAGACAAACAAGTTCCATAACGAAAAAGATTATTTTTCTAAGGAAAATTAATTTCTTTTCTTGTAGAAGCCGACTAAGATTTAATCTAAACTCTATACAACCACAAAGCTAATTGTCCTTTGCAAAATCAGAAATCAAAAGAATTTTTCTAGTGAAGGCCGAACATTCAACAAGATCAATAGAAGGGCGAAAGAAGTACTAGAGTTCGGGATTCTTTATGATGTTTTGGCTCATCTTGGAAGTATGTGTTTAGGACTTTTTTTCTCAAGTTATCATTCATGGCAAGCTTCCGACTCCAGCCTTTACTGCAATCCATTGTTTTGTAAGAGCATTGGGCAGAGGCAATCTTTGTTAGCATTGGTAAGATAATAGCACCCCTGGGTAAAAGTCGTCACGTTCTTCACAAGGATTTTTGGAGTCTGTAAGGGGGAGGTCATTCAGAATGGATAATATAGATATTGGGAGACTCTACACATACAATATATAGTAAGTGCTATCATAGACTCCAAATAAAAAACCACTACCATCACCATCACCATGGAATTAAAGTACATACACTTTTAGCAAGATACAACATTGAAAAGTCTCGAGAGCAAAATAACCGTAATCAGACACTAAACAACAGAGCACAAGGTGATAATGTCATAAGTTGTAGTTAAATTTAAAAAGAACTTAAACAATGATCTGACAAGCAAACTTTTAATTTCAATTGCTAAAGCACAGCTACCGTTAATATTACATGATCAAGAAACACGGCTTTGCAGACATAACTTCGCTCCTCAAAACATGGCAAATCTCTACAAAAAAGTATAGTCCACAATTTAGTAAACTTTGATAACCATATTTCATGGTCATCGATATTAAAAGGGTCAAGTGCACCAAAAGGTTGTACTGTAATACACATAGTTCAACATTTACAAACGATTTCCCTCCACCTGACCTGACTGACCTCGCACCAGGATTGCGAGCAAATTGCAGCAATAAGTTTCCTGAATCATGCTTACCAAGGTCGAATTTATAACCTGCAAGATTTAATTAGTTTTACTACGCCATCCCAACAAATTTTTCTTTCATAGATCGGTGTACACCAGCAAATTGTCTGACAATTTTCTTTCAAGCAGCAATCGATTCATTAAATGACGAGTCAAAGGCACATGTAGAGCAGCTTCCACACTTGTATGAAAGTTTGAAGACCAAAATTTTTGAATATTCACACAACACCAATTTTGTTTAGTCCTCTGATTAATTATAAATTGAACTTTCATTAATTATGAGGTAGAACGAAGAGAGAGCGTGAAGCTCACAGGTACGGCATCCATTGCAGAATCTGCATGAAGCGGACTCAGAAAGAAAAATCAACCAAAAGCAAAGGAATCACTGGTATTGGCTCCAGGCTGCATATATAATTAATTAAGTTGATAATTCAAAATAACAGTAGACAGAATTTTTAATCAGTAAATGATGATGTGAAACGTATATATTCTTACATATATTGATGGTTTTGGTACGAGCCTAACTTCTCTGAACCTCCAAAAATGGGGAATTATCTGCAAAAACGTGAAAGTAAAGAAAAAACAAAAGGGGCGCCATAAATAAAACAATAATCTAATTTCCTCACAAGAAAAGGATACGTGCCACCTCTCTTGTTGTACAGTCCTCAGGCAAACCCTCTACATACAATGTACTGCTAGCATTTGGAGGAAGCATATCTTCTGGACCATTCCAACATCCTCAATGCCCATAATTACACTAAGTATGGACTCATAGGACAAAATTTCCTGGAAATTTTACTACTATGTTATACCTATACAGTATTACGAATGGAACTAACCTCAAAAGGAAATAAAAACTAATTACCCCAGTACGGAGGTAGTGTTATAGGGATGCGTCGATAGACGCTGGTATTCAAATATCATCATGTCCCAGTCATTTCATCACTGTCAGGAATAGAAGGATACTTGGGGCTTCTAATAAAAAGGGAAATAGCACAAACAAATATCACTTAGCACTGAACCCAAACAAGAAAAGAATAGTAAAATTAAGTACAACAAATATCAGCATCAACCTAAGATAACCAAATAAGGTTTAGTATATATGTATTAAAAAGAATTCCTAAATATTTATATACATATAGATATATGATTGTGAACTTAGTAATCTTTTTAGTGCTTTTCATGATTTAGACCCCTCTCTTTCTCTCTCTCTCTCTTTCTTTTGATTTTGTTAAACATATTTTTCATTACTTTTTCTACAATTACTGTAATGCTACAAAAAACATATTTTTGTCATCTAACTTAGGTAGATAATTAACTTTGTTAAAATTGAGTTGTATCAACAAGTGAAGATAATAGTTTGACATAAATTATATACTAAAATCGTATTATATAATAATTTAATTATTTTACTTGAAATTTAGTGCAATAAATTAAAGTTGTTAACCTACTTCAAGAATCATTCTCATGAAAATACATGAGTTGTAATCAGTGGTGGATGCAGAATTTTAACTAAATGGGTTCGAAAAATAAAAATTCAGTGCATGAAATTTGAACTTGAAAGCTCAAGATAAATATTAAACCCCTAAATCATGAGTCAACCTCTAATCTTGTGTTTAGGCGATTCAAAAAAAAAATTTATAATGTCTATATATATATATATATATAAATATATATATATATATTATACACACCCTGGAAAACAACCTAGATCCACCCTTGGATTTGCTTAAAGTTCTCTATTTAATATGATTTTTCTTGTATTTTGAAGAGAATTTTGTGTACAGATATTGCATTTAAAAATTGAAGATTTGCTTATATGTATTGTCATTGTAGAAGGTCATTGTAGTCTTATTTAAAATGTGTGACAGTCTTTTTCTTTATATAAAAATGGCTCCTATTTGGTGAAGCAAACACTTCCCACTTCCTCAAGTGAAGCAAGACTGTTGATTTTATTCGCTCAAACGCTCCCTTCAACACTAGTTCTAACTACCTAGCCCTAATTTAAACTCTCTTGGAACTATCACCTTTTATCATCATCTGCCCATGATGATTGAAATATTTCCTAGCTATCTTGCAACACATCAGGGACTGATGTGAATTGTTTAAGATGCAGGAATCGTTGCTAACATACAAGAAACCTTGCTAGTATCCATGTGACAATGTGATGGAATTCTCTCCTTTTTTTAGCTAGTTTTACACTAACTATCAACCTCAACGAGATACTATAGATTCACCATTACTAAATAAGCCCTTACACCAAAAGGTTCATCTAATGTGTAAAAGCTACAAAAATAGCTCTAATATTCAGCACAAAGAAATTACATTGCCCTATTCACGCGGACTACAAACATATACTACAACTTTGTTTTTTATTTCCTCCACTTACTTCAGTAATACCAAAGACTTTCTTGATGAGTATACAGGGCATTCTTGATGAGTATTCTCAATTCCTATCATAACTATATTACACCAACCACAACAAAAAGCATAAAAATTATGTTTTTAATTCAAAAGGCAAATGAACAAACTCTATTTTCGACAAGCCATAAAATTAAGTTTTGACTGATTTAATAAACCCTAGTATCTACAAGTCATAACAATTAAGTTTCTGAGTGAAAAAGTGTATAAATAAATCCTAGTTTCTACAAGTCATAAAAATTAAATTCTTAACTAAAAAATAAATGTGAAAACCCTAATTTCTACAGATCCACCCTATTGAGCAAAACATATGTTGAAATCCTAATTGTCTCTTCTTTCTCGATAGGATTTTAAACAGATACAGAGTAGATTTGATACCATATTCGTTGAGAGGGATTTCCGGAAAGAGAGGAGTAAGATCCGGCGACATCACTTCCAGCTGCATAGTGTTGGTGTCCTTCCGGTAAGCACCCGCCGCCATATGTTAGTCCACCTGAGAGAAAATAAGTTTCCACTAAAATTGAAAGAGAAAGGAATAGGAGTGCTCACTATTTAAGGAAAGACAAAAAAAAAATGCATTGTAAAGAAAAATCCGTCCAAGTACAGTAATGAATTTACTTAAAATGAAAATCTTCTATATTAAGTAAGGGTAAAAGTATCACATGTTGCCAAGTGGCAACCTAATATTAATAAAATTGGCGATGATTGTCTAATTAAAAAATTATGCATATTAAGATACACTTTGTAAATAGAAAAAATTCTTATTTTTTTACTTTTTTATTTCATATTATTACTTTTAGCTTCATGTTATTAACATGCGATTCAAAGATTAAAAATAAAATATATTCACAAAATCATTTTAGGAAAAAGGTTGAATGAATAACTCTCCTTACTTATTTCTAATATAGGTATAAATTTCTTTTCACACTAAATCATTTCAGGAAAAATTAGAATGACTAACCATCCATTACTCATCTCTAATATATGAATTTTGTTCACTATTTTCATTATATTTGAACATGGCAAAGGAAATTTATGTAAATTAAATATTCTGTAAACGTAACAAACCTAATTTTTTAAATAAGTCAATTTCAAGCAAAAATAATTCTTTTGTTTACTATTCATATATTAGCTGCGATATAGATTCTATCCACAATTATTTTGTAAAAAAAAATTTTTATTACACTAGTTTAATAAAGTTCTTCTATTTTCGGAAGATGATAAATTTGTATGAAGAACCTATGGATGATATATACAAAAATTAGCTAAAGCTTATATCATTTTGTTATACTCTAGTAAAATACTAAATTAGGGTCAATAGTTAGTTTAAAATAGCAATTTAAATAATATATTATTTACAATGCAAAGTATGTAAACATGTAAGCAAACCGCCAATACAGGACAAGAGAAAAATTTTTTTTTTTTTTTTTTTTTTTTTTTTCTCTTTTTTTTTTCTTTTTTTTTTTTCTTTTTTTTATATGAGTGTCACACTGATATACCTTCACTTTCTCTAAATTTGATGAATTTAAGGAGAGAATAGAAAACTTGATAACGTTCTTGATGGACGATAAAGTCGTTATATTGAGCAAAATAGATGTGAACTGACTCACTAAATTTTTTTAGTTAGTTGCTTCTTTAAATTTTGCACGCCTTTCGAGAAATGTTGGCTCCACCATCAAGGGTGGACCTACAGTTGGTCAAGTGAGTTCATATGAGCCCACTTCGTTATATATTACATTTTTACTCCATTTAGCATAAATGTGATGTTTCGCCTTAGCGGAGAAGAGGGTTCATTTTGTCCACCAACGCTTAGGGGTGCACAAAATCGAATCGATAATCGAATCAAACCACAAATTGAGTCCAATTGAAAAAAACTCGGGTAGTGGTTTGGTTTAATTTGATTTGCTATTGAAAAAAGAACCCGACTATATATGGACTGGTTTGACTTACAGTTTTAGTATTCTTTTTATTAAAAGTTTCTTTATTTCATAATATTATATATAACCCCCCCCCCACCCCCCCCACTCCCCCCCCCCCCCCCCCCCCCTTTGTATTGATTAGTATTAAATAATGGGAAAAATGGTCTGATATACTCCAACTTTGTTCATTTGGAGCTGATATACCCATCGTTATAAAAGTGGCCTCATATATGCCCCTGTACCGTTATACAAACGGCTTCACATAACCCTTGTCGTTACACACATGGCTTCACAAACCCTTCTATTTTGTAACGGTAAGTTAAAAAAAATTAGTTTTTTTTTAATTTAATTTATTACTCTAATTGTTTTGAAAAAATTAGTTATTTTTAGGTGGAATATATGATTTTTATATCAACGTTAAGATATATTTAATTTGTTTTGTCATAAATAAATTATTTTTTGACTCTTTTATTATAATTATTTGAGTTTCCATTCATTCTTATTTATCTTCTTTTCTTTCCCATTCCTTAGTTTAAAGAAAAAAAATTAAACTATTTTTTGTTGTGTATTGTAATTTTTTAATTCGTATGTGAAGAAAGAAATTGGTCATATACAATAAGTTTTTTAAGAATATTAGTGAAACATAAATAAATTTGGAGTATCAAATAATAATTTAAATTAGTATTGAAACAAGAAAAGTCAAAAAATATGTTTGCGAGGATTAAAATGTACTCCTATGGGTGGATATATTTTAGAAAAAAATAATAAAAATTTAGATTAAAATTATTTTTTTTCATTTCCGTTAGAAGAAAAGGGTATATGTGAGCCATTTATTTACAAGTAGGGTATATATGAGCCACTTTTATTAAGAGGGATATATCAGACTCTAAATCACAAAGTTGAGGGGTTATATCAGACCCTTTCCTTAAATAATATATAGATAGTATTATATATATATATATAGAGATATATATATATAATATTATATATTTCTGAGATTGCTCATGTTTACCTGCTGTTTAGTTTTAGCATAGGATTCAGTTAAAACTATCTTAGCAGTTGTCATATAGAAGCTCATTTAATATAAAGTTTCTTAACCACATTGGGCTAGAGAAGTGGCCACTGGGCAAACACATATATTATTGGAAACTTAGCAAACTAGTAAAAGCAAGTAAGTTACTAGGAAAAGATGACGTTAAAAATATGAGTGTAAATGTCAAAAAGGGCAGGTATGGAACAAAGAAGGAATCCGAAGCAAAGTCCAGTTGTATAGACTAAAAAAAAATGAAGGTGATTTACATGTCTAGGTGTGGATAGCCAGAGTGCAGGGGGGCGAAGGAGGGAAGGGGAAAAAAAGCAAGAAGCGATCAAAGGGGGCACAGAGCGCGTCGCGGCCGAGGGAGCCCATAAAGAAAGAAAGGAAAAAAGGGACGCTCCATATTTTCATGTTAATATTACATTCAACCTTCAATCCTTCTTTTCTTCAACTCCATTTTTTTTATGATCATCTACAAAAGTTTATTTTATCTTCAAAACTGGAATCACACAAATTCTCTAATTAAGGGTATTTCACGTTATCGTTTTTTTTAGATTTATTTTCTGATTTTATGTTGTTTAATCATTGGTAAAGTAGGATTATTAGTTTAGAACTAAAAAACAATTTTCAGAATGATTCTAAGAGAACTATTCATCTAGTCAAACGTTCTAGTGATTTTCCATATTTAATCTGATGTATTACTCAAGAAAATAACGGATATTGTAAGATCTGCTTCAAAATTCGGGGAAGAGGACGACAAGAACAAAGTCTCATTCCAAATTCAGATTGAAAACGTACTCGTAAGGGGTACAAAACAAAATGACGACGAGACCAAATGTGATTGAAGAGGGTATTTAAATATTTTTACAGTTTAGATTTTGCATGTTGAGTTTTGAAGTTAAATAATAATTTGTTTAAAAATGTTGTACTGAAATATATTTGAAATTTCTTGTGATGTACATTGTGCGAATATTTATTAGTTTAGTATTTATATTCATTTTTATTTACTATTGTATTTTGGGGTCAGTTTTTGTTATTTTGATAATGTATTATTTTGTTCAATACTCATATTTTTTCACTTGTCAGATATTCAAAATTTATGAATACATTTTACCTGACTATTGCACATTACATATTTATAATGACTTTTGTTGGATTTGTGTTGTATGCTATGAAATGTTTATGTATTTGATTTTGTAAATTTTTTCTTTAAAATTTTGTATCATTTCTCAATAATATGCAGTAATGTATGTTTAATATGATATTCATTCAAAATCTCATGTGATAGTATGAATCTTTGATTTGTTCCTAATTTGAATAACATCACAAAGGTATACAAACTAGATATGTATATTATTTACATTTGAAGAAACAAAATCCTTTAGTTTCGATTTTTTATATATAAAAAAAATTTTCGAATGTTGTATCCTTCTCAATTTGTATTTAAACTCGTATGGATACAATTAATTATTTGTATTCGTTCAAAATTTATGTTGGAGTAGTTTATGAATTTGACATTTTTTTCTAATTTGTATTTATAACTAAAAGTATGTCAAATAGTTATGTATTTATTAGAATGATTACACCAAATATTCAATTTATTTCGTTTCAATTTCTATTTCATTCTCACTTTTCATATACCTATTTTTTTTTGTATTTTATATATATTATACCGAATCTAAATAAAAAACTAGAATAAATAGAAATACAAATAAAATCATATTGAAATGAATAAGAAATACAGATTTTTGAAGAAAAAAATAACTACAAAAGGAAAAAAAATATATGACTACAAATATATTTCTTAAAGGACTATGTAGATAAATTGACATACCATATTGAAGTGAATAAAAGATAATAGAAAACGATAATGAATAAAATAGAATATATGTTGAATGAATATACTTTTAAAAAGGTAAAAATTTTGGAGAAAAAAAAAGAAACAAAGTTTAAATTTATTTGAAATGGAACTGATGAAAAAAAAAAGTAAGTGTCATTACTTTTTTGAAATAGTTCGCCCCTTGATTTTTCTCCCCACCCATTCAACCCCATTTGTGATCTAAATAACTCTATTCTTTAAATAAAAAATAAATATACAAAATCTAATAAGATACAGAAAAATTAAAATTTAACATTTCTACTAAATATTAAAAGTATTGCTAATGAACCCTCTTAAATATTAAAATATTGACATTTTAAAAAAATTTCCTACATTATTTAGATCCGCAGCCCACCAAAGAATAAACAAGAATTGGAAGGGGCCGCACGAACTTAGGCCCCCTCAACAACAAATTATGACGTAGGCTAGACCACTTGGGCAGACCTTATGCAAGCAGCCCTCCAAAGTACAATGGAGGTCACCAGCCTAGGCATGGACCTTAATGATCACCCAATGACCTGTCTAAGTAAGTATGTTAGTTCATCCTACTTGGCCCATTATTATACCTCCTCCTTCCATCTCCATCTTCTTTATTTGTCGATGTGGGATAACTGGATTCTTCTGTATACATATCCAAGTCTTCATTGTTGAATGGATTAGTTATTAAAAAAAAATTATAGTCTTACTCAACAATAAGAGATAAACACACTTATCGATTTGAATTAACCGGAAAATGCAATGCTTGATATATATCAAAAAGATGGACAATCAAACCTATTTCTCGATTCACTCAAAGATACGAACTACTATAAGTACTAATTACAAAATATAAGTACTTCATGTTTCGTGCTCGCAAACAATTATGCTTATAAATATGATTCAATTAAGGCTTGTCGAATTAAATATTGACTGATTTTTTAACTGATTTATGTATGAACATATATAGGATTAGAAAGACTAATGAGTTCTTCAAGGTTTTGCACAAACTTGACCTGTATAGTTTAAGTCTTTAATTAAAACTACTCTTTTTAACCTAATTTGCATTGCATATTCTTTATATAACTATCAATGTTGCTAAAGCATCTCTATTAAATCCATGTTTTATGTTACGGAAATCACATTTTAGAACGTAAATAGTTTTTGGGTAACCAAAAGAAAGTATAAAATATTAATATCATCGATGATAAAGGAAATTGAATAAGGTCATCTTTTCTTTTAATTCAGTTGGAAAACCATCACATATACTCGTACCATTTTTTTCACGCGTATTTCCGCATTTACATGTCTTTTCTAGAAATCGTGTAAATTTCTTAATTTTTTTGTATGTATTAGCCCATGGATCTGGCTCCTAGAGCACCCAAAATCTTTTTTTCTCAAAATAATTATGAGAACCTCCGTATAGAGTTGGGGAACCATCACTTATACTCACACAATTTTTTCATGTCCATTTTCGCATCTACAGGCCCTCTTTTAAAAATCACGTAAAAGTTTCTCAATTTTTCGTATGTATTAGCCCATGGATCTGATGCCCAGAGCACCCTTTTTTTTCTCAAAAAGCTTTATGATGACCTCTATATGTAGTTGGGGAACAATCACGTATATACTCGCACCATTTGTTAATGCCCATTTTCGCATCTACAAGCCCTTTTAAGGAATCACACTAATTCCTCAATTTTTCATGTGTAATAGTCCACAGTTCTGGCGTCTAGAGAACCAATGATTTTATTCTAAAAAAATATGAGGACCTCCTTATTGAGTTCAAGAATCAGCAGGTATACTCACACCATTTTTTCAAGATCATTTTCACATCTACAAACCCCTTTTTTAGGAATTGCGCAAATTCCTCAATTTTTCGTGTGTATTAGCCCATGGATCTGACATAGAAGCACCCAAAAAAGTTTTCTAAAAATATGAGGACCTCTGTATTATGTTTAGAACAATCACATATGCTCACACCTATTTTTTTTCACGTCCATTTCATCATCTACAGACCCTTTTTAGGAATCATGCAAATTTCTCAATTTTTCATGTATATTAACTTATGGATCTGGCGTCGGGAGCACCCAAATTTTTTTTCTCAAAAATCTTTATGAGGACCTCCATATAGAGTTGGAGAAACATCACGTATACTCACACCATTTTTTCATGCCGAGTTCCGTATCTACAAGCCCTTTTTGGGAATCATATAAATCTCTCAATACTTTATGTTCATTGACCCATGGATCTAGTGTCTGGAGCACCCAATTTTAATTTTTCAATAAGCTTTATGAGGAATTCCTTGTTGATTTGGGAAACAATCACGAATATTCACTTCATTTTTTCACGCCTATTTTTGCATATACATGCCCTTTTTAAGAATTACACAAATTTCTCAATCTTTTTATTGTATTAGTCCACGGTTCTAGCGCTCGGAGCACCCAAAATTTTATTCTAAAAAAATGTATGAGGACCTCCTTATTGATTTGGGAATCATCATCTATACTCACACTATTTTTTTGTAGCCTATTTCCGTATGTACAGACCTTTTTTTAGAAATTGTGCAAATTTTTTTATTTTTCATGTATATTAGATCATGGATCTAGCGCAAGGAGCACCAAAATTTTTTTCTCTCAAAAAACATTATGAGGACCTCCGTATGTCGTTAGGTAACCATAACGCATACTTTCACCATTTTTTTCACATTCATCTTTCCATTTACATGTCTTTTTTCAGAAATCGCGCAATTTACTCAATTTTTTGTGTGTCTTAAGACCATGGATCTGGCGCTAGAACACCTAAAATATTTTTTATCAAAAAAAAATTATAAGAACCTCCATATTTAGTTGGGAAATATCATGTATAATCGCACCATTTTTTTTAAGTTCGGTTCCGCATTTAATGGCTCTTAATATATAAATTGCACTAATTTCTTGATTTTTTGCGTGTACTAGCCCATGGATCTGGCGCTAGGAGCAACCAAAATTTTATTTTTAAAAACTTTTATGAGGATCTCCGTGTTCAGTTGGGGATTATGAAATATACTCACATCATTTTTTTAACACTCATTTTCCATTTGCATGTCTTTTTTTTTGGAAATTGTGCAAATGCCTAAATTTTTCTATATATTAGCCCATGGATCTAGCGCCTAGAGCAGCCAAAATATTTTTTCTCAAAATAATTTATGAGGACCTCCTTATTGAGTTGAGGAACTATCACGTATAGTGACACAATTTTTTATGTCCATTTACGCATGTACAAGCTCTCTTAAGAATCACGCAAATTACTTAATTTTTAAGTGGGCTCTGCCTGGAGCACCCAAAAAACTTTTCTTAAAAAACATTACGAGGACCTCTATTATTGACTTGGGAACAATCACGTATAGTCGCACTATTTTTTTCGCACCCATTTCCGCATTTACACATCGTTTATTAGGAATGACGCAAATTCCTCAGTTTTTTGTGTGTTAATGCCCATAGTTCTGGCGTCTAGAGTACCCAAAATTTTTATTTTCAAAAAACTTCAGTAGGACATCATTATTGAGTTGGGAAACCATCACGTATTCCCGTACTATTTTTCAAGCTTACTATCGCATTTATAGACCTTTTTTAGGTATTGCGCAAATTTCTCTATTTTTTGTGTGTATTATTAGACCACGGATCTGGCTTCTGCAGCACCTAAATTAATTTTATTGAAAAACTTTATGAGGACCTTCGTATTGAGTAACCATCATGTATACTCACATCATTTTTCATGTTCATTTGTAAATCTAGAGGCCCTTCTTTAGGAATCGCGCAAATTTCTCAATCTTTCATTTGTATTAGCCGATGGATCTAGTGTCTGGAGCACCCCATTTTTTTCTCAAATTATTTTATGAGGACCTCCGTATTAAGTTGGGGAACAATCAAATACACTCACACTATTTTTTTCACATGCAATTCTGCATCTACATGACATTTTTAGAAATCACACAAATTCCTCAAATTTTGACGCGTAATATCCCACTGTTTTGAAGCCCAAAGTACCCATATTTTTATTCTGAAAAAAAATTATGAGGACATCCTTATTGATTCAGGGAACCATCATGCATACTCACGCCATTTTAAGACCATTTCCGTATCTATAGGCCATTTCTGGGAATTGCTAAAATATCTCAATTTTTCATGTGTATTAGCCGATGGATGGATTTGGCGCCTGTAGATCCCAAAACAAAATCTCAAAAAACATTATGAAGACCTCCTTATTTAGTTGGGGAACCATTACGTATACGCACACAATTTTTTCACATCCATTTCCGCATCTACAGACCCTTTTTTAAGAATCACACAAGTTCCTCAACTTTTTATTTGTAGTAGCCGATCGATCTGGTGCTCGGAGAACCCAAATTTATTTTCTCAAAGAACTTTACGACGACCATGATGTACCGTGATTTCACGGTACTTTCAATGCCTTCTCCTTAAGTTTAGTATGTGTCTAAAGCCTTTTTGTATTGATTTTGATGTAGTTTTTTATTTATTTCCAGGAAATCTGTTGATATACCGTGGTTTCACGGTATAATTAATACTTTTCCTTAAGTTTAGTGTGTCCGAAAAAGCCTTTTGTGCTACTTTTTTTATATAAGTTCTCTTTGTTTTGCTAGGAAATCTGTCCAAAGCTGAAGAAATGCGGAGGATTTTGAGGAAGAATGCAAAGAAACCACCTACGGAGCTTATGACGGTTCCGTCGTGCTTGTTACGGTCCGTAGGTGGCAGTTTAGTAGTGCGCTGTGAAGGGAAAGAGGGGATAGTCTACCAGTGTGGGATACGAAGCTTATGCGGTCCGTTTGTGGCGATGACGGTCCGTCTGCAGGTTCGTCATGACGTTCAGAGAAGTGATACCCAGTACCCAGATTCCAAGATTGAAGGGTTTGGAAAGAAGGCACTCGACGGACCGTTGTCCTATGACGGTCTATCGCTAATTGACAGCGAGCGGGAATGAAGAGAGTAGAAGAAGAAATTGCAACAAGTATGGGAGACGGAGTCTATGATGGTCCGTTAGGTTTGTGGACCACGCACGGTCCGTCGCGAGGTCCGTCGACCCCAGCCGCGTTTTTGGAAGATTTCCAGGCAATTAGAAATCCTTGTTTAATTAGGTTTGTTTTTTATAAATAGTTCGAAAAAAAAACTCATTGTTTTGAGGGGTTAGACACCTAATAGTAGACTCTTAGATGTTTAAAATCCCGTATTGTAAACATTGTATTGTGAGATTCTGCTGATAATCATTAGGACTTTTCGTGAGAATTATTGATGAATTGAGAATTCTTGGCAAGTGATTTTTGGTGATTAATAAAGCACAACTTTTGGATTTTAGTCTTTCTCATTTGAAGATAAGTAAATGAAATCTTTCTAATATATTTGAATGATTGTGTGTATGCCTGAGAACTAAACTCCCAGAAATAGGGTGTGGAACCATGGACAAAATAATGAGATAAACCTAACTAAAACAACAATTCTAGAATAGATGTCTTGCATGTATTGTAATAATTCTTTCGTTAGAAGTCTTTTAACGGATGGCCAACGTTAAGCTAGCCTTAATGATACTTGCCGGACAAGGAGTGTTGACTACCCAATTTTGACCACAAGTTGCTATATTATCGAGCATTCGTGAGTTTTTCAAATTATTAAGTTAATTCGTTTTATAAAATCTTGCGAAAATAATATATATATATATATACGATAATAATATATATATATATATATATATATATATATTTATATATATATAGATCTTTTATCCTACGTTAGATAGTATATACATATATGTATATGTATATATGTATATCTTAAGTTTTCCTAATTCCACAAGCACACCCGGTGTTTTACCTCCTCTTTTCCAACCGGCCCTGGCCCAAGGAATGAGACTCGCCCATTCCTTTTCCCTTGTCAAAACCCGACTCAATTCTGAGGGCCCACTTCTATTTCCAACAGCACAAATCCTATAACCCACTCTCATCCAACAGCCCATGACCCCTACACCCAATTGCTCCCCCCAGCCCACCACCTAAATAACCCCAATTCATTAAACAATAAACCCACCCACCTTTACCGGACCCGGCCCGTTCCACGACCAACTCCCATTTCTTCCCCCCTCCTCTTCACGCCATTCCCAGAAGAGCAAAACAACGCAGAAAGAAACAAGAAAAGAAAAAAAAGCACAAACAAACAGAACCCAAAGACCCCCCGAAACGAAATCCCTATCTCTCAATCCGCGTATCTCTCCAACGCCACAGCCTCCAATCTCTCACCCCTCCAGTCGCGTCTCTCACGCGACTCTCCCAGCGAGTGCAACGGCTCTTTGGAGCCTTTTCTCTTGCGCAGATCGTTACACGATGGCAACGTGAGGCTGAGTTTTTTTGTCCCTTCCAGCGCAAGATTGAGCCACGAAGTCGCCAGTTTCACGAATCATCTAGAACCTCCTCTTCCTTTCCCGCTCGATGATTTTGGATAACGATGAGGGTTTTCGAATTGAATGATTGGGGCCCTGAACGACATGTTTCCTTCGGCCCTCTCCCGAAAACCCTAATTTTCTTCTTCTATAAAAGCCCCCACCTTCTTCAGAGCAAGGGGTTAGAGATTTTATGAAAAAATTCGGAAAAGCAGAACTTGGGGTTGAAATATTGAGCGGTGTAAAAAATTTGAGTTGAGGAAATTTTTGAAAGACTCTGCTTCTTCTTCCGTCTGTCGTTGGACGTTCTGGCTGGAAAGTCGGAAAGAAGGTTATCGCGAAGAGTAAGATAACCGACCCAGCAGTTTCGTCTCGTCATTTGGTGTTCGTGTGTTCGATTGGTGAGGAGGTAATCGATTTTTGATGACTAATATCGTCGCACTTCGCTGCTCGTCAACAGGTAAGCTCATTCTTTCAAAATTCCCTTCTCTTCTTGGTTTCGATATGACGGGTCGAGGGTTGGAAATCTTTTCGTATGCCTACTGTTCATGTTATCGCTGTTGGATTTGATATTGCTGGAGGTATGCGAATTGGTTTAACAAGAACACATATCATGTTTTGACTACTATAAAAGTAAAAAAAAAATGAACGGAACATTTGATGGAGAGTGCTCTTCTTGTGTCGATTCCTTCATGCCTCTCTTTGCTAATGTGATTGTTGTATTATGGCTGTTTTTTTTTCTTTTTTTTTTTTTCGCTTTGAGTTTGAGTTTTTACTCGTCTTCATATTGTTCATGCCTTCTCTTTCTGAGTGTTTTGATGTTTATGATTCTGTTCTTGATATGATCCATCGTCTTTTTTTTGTTGTGATTATCTATATGGGTTAGTCAGCAAGGCATACTACTATTTATCTTTGGCTTTCCCTTCCCCTTCATTCTAAAACTTTTTTGTGTTTTAATGCAAAATTCGTGATGATGCAGACTCTAGTTTTCATCGTTTTACTTACTAAGTTCACGCAATTTGTATTTCCTGCATTCCCCTTTGTGACCTGAACGTCTGAAAATGTATGGGTTATTCGCTTGAGGTTATCGCAGTAATCGCATGATCATAATGTGTTGATGTGGAGTTTTGTTATTCAAGTTCGTCGTGTTATAGTTGTTCAATTTGGTCCCGTTTATCGTTGTGCTCGCTATCAGTCTTTGTGTTGGAGCTTTGGTAGTCTGTACTGTTTCTTGCAAGCTACTCATTACGGAATACCAACCAGGCTTGTTCAATGCCTTGTTTGGCTCCTGTGAGTTTGGCGTTTATCGCTTTCAAATTATAAGTGAGTTTGAACTATCTGTGGTTCGGGTCAGATTCTTATGTTCATTTGGTTTGGTTTAAACTTTTGGTGATCTCACCTGATGTTGGTAGCAAAATTTTATGTATAGTTGAGGACGAAAGAGCATAGTTGTCAATTTGGTTATTTCAGGCTACTGTTCGTTTGCTACTTCAGCATGATGCAAATCCCTTGAATGTTAATTTATTCACGTTTTGGAATATTTTTATAACACGCGAGAAAATTTATGCATGCGAAAATTTAGACATCGCGAGGGAGAAGAATTTTACCTGCTGGGAATTTGGCATCACGAGAAGGATCCACTTGCCTCGTTGAAAATCATGCATCGCGGCAAATCAGCATTGCGAGTCACAATTCTGACGACGAGAAAATGTCATGCCTCTTCAAAATGTATCCACGAGACAGATTTCGTTCCTCGCTGAAATTTAGACCATCCGAGAAGAATTTATACCTCGCTGACATTTGTGCATCAACGAGAAGGGATCCATGCCTCGTTGAAAATAATTGCATCGCGGAAATCATGCCACGCGAAATCATGCATTGCGAGTTCACAATTATGTGCGAATAGAAGATTCGTACATCGTCGAAATTATACATCTTGAGAAGATTTCATACTCGCTAGCAAATTTAGACATTGCGCGAGAAGAATTGAGTACCTCGCTGGGATTTGTGCATCACGAGAAAATCCATGCTAGCGACAATCATGAATCACGGAAATAATGCATCGCGAAAAATCATGCATCGCGAGTCATTAATGATGCAAACGAGAGATTGCATGCCTCGTCAAAGTTATGCATGCGAGAAGATTGTATACCTCGCAGTAATTTAGTGTCGCATGGAAGCTATTCAGTCCCCGCAAGAGGGACATACACGGATAAATAAAGAGCAGTATTTATTCATCGGCCTTAAACTGCATTCTGTTATTTCTATGAAAGGAAACATCAAGGAGAGTATCCAAGATGACAAAAGAGACATCAATATAGCATAACATTATTTATCTATTTCAACATCAAGCCTAAGAGTACATGAAGATTATCTGCAAAGAACAAGGCCTAAGCTTTATTTGCTGGACGGTCAAGACGACGAGTCGACGTCGAATATGGAGGAGAACAATGAAGTAGTGTCGGACAACGGGTAAAAAGGACCATGTCTCCCATCCTAATTGCATTTACGCTGAAGAGTTTTATCTCAGTCTTTGTTGAGAGCATCCAAAAGGATGAATCGCCAAAAACCACAGGTGCGGACGACATCAAAAAGGATGCAGCACAACGTGGAAATTTTTCTAGCAGCGAAATGGGACACCAGTCCAAAGAGGAATACTCACACTATTAGGAAGCGAGCAGAGGAGCGGACTTCCACCACAAAACGAAACCACCATCTCGAAGCATGCGGGTCTTTCTTTAGTTTGTCAGGTTCGTTCTCGCATTAAGAAGTTTGGAGAAGTTTGTTTTATAGGAGGCAAGTTCCAATCGTTGAGTGACAATGCGCAGAGCTTTGGAATTATGGTCCGTGTAAATTCTTAATTATGGGTGTGAAGAGCTCCACATTCATGGTTAAGAGGGTACAAGCCTCTTTTGCATACTCGTTTAATTTGTCACTTGTCCAGAACGAAGGTTATCGACTAATAGATTGCCTGGTTCCATCGATTGAGTCGGAACTACACACAGTGATTCCGAAGGTTTAGGAGATAGGTAGCGGATAATGTGAAAACTAGTTTGTATTCCAACATTCGCTCTCCGATTCTATCCTAGAGCGTTTCGATACCTTCATATTCGGGTATCGAGGTGGCTTTTGATTCTTCCAAAATCATGACGGTAAGTTCAAGCTTATCGGAACTACAAGGGGCATGAATTTCCCATATAGCCTGAGATATGTACAGGGAAACCCGTTTGCAGAGCTTCGGCCATAATTCCTAAACCCTTTGTCGAAACTCCTTCTTTAAAAGTGAATGGGGTTGGCATCAAAATGGGTTCGGTCAATTCATTACTCGTGCTGCATCAACCCAAGTAAAAATGAGGAAGTGTTGAACCCAATTTTGACCCCAGGTGCTATATTAGCGAGCGTCGTGCGTTTTTCAAATATTTAAGTTAAGTAGTTTTATAAATCTGTGAACATAAAAATATATGATAAAATAAATAATATATATATATAATATATATATATGATAGATATATATATATATATTATAATATCCTAACGTTAGATAGTAATATATATTACGTGATTGTGTATATAGTTGGCAATTTATGATTAAAATATATATTATACATACTAGGTATATGTACTATATGTATATCTTAAGACTATTCCTAATGACCCAGGCCCCACCGTTGTTCCCTCCTCTTTCAACCGCCCCGGCCACGGACATCGAGAGGCCTATTTCATTTCCCCTTTGTCAACCCATACCTCAATCTCTGAGGCACCACTCTAATCACAGAAAAAAGCCTTATAAACCCACTATCTATCCAAAGGCCCAATTACCCCTCCAACCCAATTGTCCCCATCAGCCCACACCTAAATAACCCAATTCAGTAAACACTAATACCCTCCCACCTTTTAACCGGGGGGGGGACCCGGTCCATCCACGACCCAACTCCCCTTTCTTCCCCCCTTCATCTTCAACGCAATTCCCAGAAGAGCAAAACAACGAGAACAAGAAGAAAAAGAAAAGCAAAAACATAAACCCCAGACCCACCGGAAACGGAAATCCCCATCTCTCGCTTGCGTCTCTCTTACCCACGCAACAGCCCCCATTCTCTAACCCCTCCAGCCGCGTCTCCTCCGCGGACCCTCTCCCAAGCGAGTTTGCAACGCTCTTTGGAGCAGTTTCTTTCTAGCAGATCGTACGGCTGGCAAAAGTGAGGCTGAAGTTTCGTTCTTCCAGTGCAAGATTGCGCCACGAAGCTCGCCAGTACCACGGAATCATCTCGACCCTCCACTTCCTTTCCCCGATCGATGGATTTTGGATAAGATAGGGTTTTCGAATTTGAATGGATTGTGGGCCTGAAGGACATTGTTCTCCTTCGGCCCTCTCAGAAAACCCTTAATTTTCTTCTTCTATAAAGCCCCCACTTTTCAGAGCAAGGGGTAGAGATTTTATCGAAAAATTCAGAAAAGCAGAAACTTGGGGTTTTGAAATTTGAGCGTTTTTCTGTAAAAACTTTGAGGTGAGGAAATTTCGAAAGGACTCTGCTTATCTCCGTCTGTCGTTGGAAGTCTGAGCTGGAAATCGGAAGAAGGTTATCGCGAAGAGTTAGATAACCGACCCAGCAGTTTCGTCTCGTTATTTGGTGTTCGTGTGTTCGATTGGTGGGAGTCATCGCTTTCATGTCGCTTTCGTCGCACCTTACTGTCGTCAAACAGGTAGCTCATTCTTTCGAAATTTCCTTCTCTTCTTGGTCTCGATATGTTGGGTCGAGAGTTGGAAATCTTTTCGTATGCCTACTGTTCATGTTGTCGCTGTTGGATTTGATATTGCTGGAGGTATTGCGAATGGGTTAACAAAGAACACATATCATGTTGTGACTACTATAAAAGTAAAAAAAAAATGAACGGAACATTTGATGGAGAGTGCTCTTCTTGTGTCGATTCCTTCATGCCTCTCTTTGCTAATGTGATTGTTGTATTATGGCTGGTTTCGCTGAGTTTACTCGTCTTCATGTTGTTCCCTGCTTCTCTTTCTGAGTCGTCTGATGTTATGATTTCTGTTATTGATATGATCCATCGTCTTTTTTTTTTGGTTTGTGATTCATCTATATGGGTTAGTCGAGTCCAGGCATACTACTATTTATCCTTTGGCTTCCCTCCCCTTCATCTAAACCTTTTTTGTGTTTTCTGCAAATTCTTGAAGTGCTGCAGCCTCTAGTTTTCATCGTTTTCATTACTAGTTCACGCAATTTGTATTTCCTGCATCCCCTTTGTGACCTGAACTCTGAAAATTTATGGTTTATTAGCTTGAGGTTATCGCATTAATCGCATGATCATAATGTGTTGATGTGGAGTTTTGTTATACAAGTTCGTCGTGTTATAGTTGTTCAATTTGGTCCCGTTTCTGTTGTGCTCGCTATCAGTCTTTTGTGTTGGCAGGCGTGGTAGTCTGTACTGTTTTTGCAAGGCTACTCATTACGAATTACCAACCAGGCTTGTTCACTGCAGGTTTGCTCCTTTTGAGCTTGGCGTTTATCGTTCACTTATAAGTTGAGTTTGAAACTATTCGTGGTTTGGGTAGATTCTTATGTTCATTTGGTTTGTTAAACTTTTGGGAGATCTCAACTGATGTGGTGGCAAATTTACGTATAGTTGAGACGCGAAAGAAGAGCATAGTTGTCAATTTGGTGATTTCAGGCACTGTTCGTTGCTCCATTCAGCATGATGGCAAAATCCATGATGTTAATTTATTCACGTTTTGGATGTTTGATTACGTGTGTTGGTATTTGGTATGGCTTTTGCATATTGGACTCTAATGAGTCATTAGTGTTAGTGTGTTTGCTAATCCTATTCGGCTTCTTCAGGAATTGTATGTTTATGTATTTGTTTCAGAGAAATACATGGTTATTTTGTCGTTGTGTATGCTAATGTATTTCTACTTGTTTGCATGGAAAATCTTCTCTCGAGTCCATTGTGGGGCTCCCCTTCTCCTCTTTGCATTTCACGAGGGAGCCATAAAGGCTCTAAATGTCTTTCATCGAGTCAATTCGTCAAAACCATCGTATGAAGTTGAACTCCGAGTTCTACGAAGATCGAAAGCCGAGGGAGCACGGGATTAGAAGACCCTTTTATTTATTTTTGCATTTTTGTAATGGGCATAAGCCCTAGTTGTTTTCCTCGTTTTCTTTGTTTATTTTTATTTTATCTTCGTATGCTTATATTAGGACAGGTACAAAATGGGTTAAAAACCCTAAAAACAGGTGGGTCCAAGTTTCGGTCAAGGCGAACAGAACCCGAAGACTTGGACCCAAATCTATATCTGCCTATCTTCTCTCTCTTTACTCTTGCATTACGTTATTTACTTAAATGCCGTTAGTTGAGGTTTAGAAACTCCGACCCCATCGAACGTCTTTATTTAATCACAAACTTAAACTTAAAATTGCCGAAACTTGAAAAGATAGAGGTTGTAAGTTTTTAACTTCAACGGAATCCTAAAAAAAATGTTAAAACAATTGTAAAATCTGCTTAGAGAAATTCTCAAAGAAGTTTGATAACAAATTATTTGCAATTGTGATATAACAAAATGAAAATCCTAAAAAATTGGAAAATTCTGCAAAGTAAAGTTTCTAATAAATTTATAAAACAAAGATTCGCAAAAGTTGAATACATAGTCAAATAGTTAATCGCCGGGAACCGTTAAGTAAACGGAGTGTCTTAGGTGCTTACAACCTTCCTAAGAACTAAATGAATCCCGAAACCCCTAAAACATTTTTCAAACAATTTTCTGTTTAGTTGTTCTGACAAAATAAGTTTTCTTGAGTTTCTTAAAAAATAAGTGTGGCGGACTCCTAAAAGTCAAAAATAAAAACGAACTCTTTTCAAAAATCAAAAATTTTCGAATAAAACAAGGAGGTAAGATAGGGTAGATTAATAGGGAAAAGAATATTAAAACATGATTTAGTGTATACTATCAATCGGCTAGTATTGATTGGTACGAAGTAAATAAACTTAGTCAAAATATCGAATACGATGCTTAAGATTGAGGTAAGGATACGGTTAGGATTAGAAACACACGTACCGGAGCCAAGGTGCGGTAGGAGTGAGAATTTCTAGATGCCGGACACGGATTTAGAACTACATAATTATCATTTGCATGCAAGATACTAGGAAAGAATTGGATAGTTCGAATTATCAAGTTATGAACTGTGGGCCACGTAAACCAGTTACATTGATTAATGATAAACTCCTACATTCAAGTTGTTACGTGGTCTCTGTCAATTGCGGTATTTATTTTTATCATTCAGAATAGAAGAAACCCCCCTTTCATTGTTTTACTTTCCAAGGAAGTCATTGACAAACAATAAGTAATAACAAGTGAAATAAGTTAGACTATTTTCCTCGTTGGGAACGATCCCAACCTCCAATAGTTGGGTTATTTACTTGACACGGACCGCTTTACTTCTTATTTGAGAAGTAAGCTTTTTGAGCGTATCAATTTTGGCGCCGTTGAAGGGAATATAGCTTTAGATTAACTTGAACGTATATATAGTTTAGTTGATATTCTTGATTTTTACTTTGTTTATATTTTTGATTTTTTTCAATATCTCCTTCCTCCCCCCCCCTCCTCCATTGTATGCAAATACACGGAGAGGAAGGAAACGTTGTTTCCCCTATGATCACGAGTTTGAGAGTTACACTGCGCAAAGAATGCGAAATTTTGAAAATAAATGATGAGGATACGAAACCAGAACATCCCAGCTCGGTTGTGTTCTGGTCAATGTTACCCGATGCTCAGGATGAACATCAACAGAGGGGACAAAATCCCGCTCACTGCCCCAGATACTACAGAGGCTATTGATAACATAGCAGATTCGGAGGGGCCAACTGGTTTGCCTCATCTACCACAGGCCACACTTTTGTGGGTAACTAGTAGTCTGAGCAAATGCTACACGGCAGAGGTTGTGTTTTCAGCTACCTTCTGGGAATCCACATGCCAGATAGCTACGGTAAAGGGCAGTGTGTAAAAGTTGGTGTAGGGAAGCCTGATTTGGACTTGATGTATAGGTCTCAGGAGTGTTACTCTCTCACTGACGGGCAGGGATGCTTTTTTGGTTTCACTGAGCTTCCCAACCACTCCATCTTCACTTCGAATCAACTAAGTATGTCTTCTTAGCAAGCTTACTATCCGGTATCCAAGAAACTAACCACAAAGACATAGTGATAATTTAGTTGGGCACTACCAGGAGGTCAGCTGAGTAGTTCTTGGGATTAGATTCACCAATTCTTGAGAAAGTGTTCCAAATCACAGTATAGATGATGAGTCACTGAAAGAATACTTATATCGGCGGACAGGATGAAACAAAACAAAGTGGTGTTGGAACTATAGCAGGGGGAATTCTTCTATGGAGGGAATGTCCTTATGCTGTGAAGATCACTGAAAAATTGAGACAAAACTCCCGTGAATAACAAAAGGCTTGGAAGTAACTAATTAGTATGATACAGGGAGAAACACCTTCGCAGTGTAGTCCATCACATCCAGCCCACCGATGAGATTCGATGAAGAGCAAATGCGCTCAAAGAGAACTGAGCTTTTGGGTTGGTACTAAAACATGTCACTAGGGGGCAGAAAAGATAAATGCAGTCAATACTTTTCAAAAACCACCGCCACAAATGATGAGTTTTATTATGAGAGGAGGATTCCGGAGATGAAGTAAATGAACAGATGGGGGGTTTCCGACCCAAGTGCCCAAGGCCTCTATCAGGAGAATTGGCTGTCAAGGGCAAGGGCAACAAGGTCGGAACTATGGTTGGTAACTACAAACGGAGGGCCATTATGTCTGAGATGGAAACTACAACCCACGACAGGAACTTTAACATGGGTAACTAGCTAATAGAACGAATAGGAATAGGCCCTATGTCCTCCTCAAATCGTGAAGTTACTCCTAGAGATGGTGGAGAAGATTAGTATGGCGTGAGTTGCGGATATGTATGCACAAGCCCCAAAAATGATGAGGAGGTTCGACACTAGTGATGAACACATTAAAAGAGTTGAGTGTAATTTAGATAGTTTGGGAAAAAAAAGTTGAATCACATGCAAATTTCGAATTAAATAGATAGAATTGCAAGGGCCCCAAGTTTCTGCCGACAGTGAAACAACGGCAAACTCGGGCACTCTTCTAGCCAACACTATCCAAAATCCAAAGAATGATGCGCACTGTCTGGCAATCACATCAGGGGTGGTAGGCAAACCATTGGACCCCACCTATGCAATCTATTTAGGGAAAATGTGAGGAAAGGATAATGATATAATGGTGGTAAAGGCGTATGGGACAGCAGGAGGAAAGTAATGGAAAAGATGCTGAGAGACCTATCACGGTCATTCCCATGCCTAGGCACCACCACCCTTCACTCAGGATTAGGAAAAAAGGAAGAGAGGATGGTAATACCGGCGTTTGCATAACAAATGTTGATGACGGCTTTCTATTCAATGTCCCTTTGGTAGAAGCTTAGAATACCAAATTCCCGGTTATGCCAAATTTATGAAAAGATCTGGCTCAACTAAGAAAAGATCGTACACTTTGAGGTGATGATAGACTGCAGATTGTAGTGCCTATGCTACAGATCCCTGTACAAAAGAAAGAAGATACGCGGTTGCGTTCACTATTCCTTGTAACAGTTGGGTCGTACCATTTGGTGGAAGCATTATGTGATCGGGGGCAAGCATAATCTCTGCCCCTCTCAATTTACAAGAAGTTAGTTGGGGGGGATCCAAAAACCACTGCGATGAGGCTACATGTGGCTTATCGGACAGTGAAACGGTCCTCCATAGGGATATCCATGATGTGCTAGGTAAAAGTGGAGTCATCAGCTTTTCGGTGATGGGTTATTCTGATTGTGAGGCTCGATTTTTGAAGTGCATATTTCTTGGGGAGCCACCTTGGCTACGGTTAGAGCTATTAGTGATATGGAGAAGGTACAGATGACATTTGGGCTGAATAAGAAGAAGCGAACTTCAAACATTTGTAGGACAATGAGGCAGCAGTGGTGAGTCCAAATCGGGGTATTGCCATATCCCACAAATAAAATATGAAGAAGGAAGACTGGAACAGAAAAATGCAAAACAAGAGTTTATGGTCTTGGGGATTTGGTGCTTGTAGGACAATTATGGGGTGCCTTGTCTTCCGGGAAAGCTCAAGTCCAAATGAGCTGGCCCTTACCCCGGATTAACCCATTATTCCCTATGGAGCAGTTGAGGTAAAAGCCAAGGGGGAGTGCGGTTTAAGAGGAATAAAGTAATAAAACTCATTTAAAGCATAAAGCATCGTGGAACGAGTGATAGAGGCATACCATCTTGAGAAGTCTGAGTAATCACAAGGGTCCCCATCGTGCCGCGACATTAAATCAGGCGTTGTTGGGGAGGCAACCCAATACTATAGTCCTTTTTAGTAATGTAGCATTTTTCCTACTAATGTGTTTTTACATTTGCAGCACATCACCAGGGATCTGCAGAAAATTACTCTGCAAAACAGTCACTGACGGATCACAACAAGCTACGGACCGTTTGCGCAATTATGCGACGGACGTTATAAATATAATGCCTCCGTATTACCAGTACGTTTTTTCTGTGATTTTGAAACTAGGGCCACACGACGGAATGAACGACGGTCGTCCCAATGCGACGGACCGTCGTCGGTGAACCGTCGCGTGATAATGAGTTATACCCGGCCCGACCAAGGCTGGAACCTTTTTCCAAATCAGACCGTTTAAAACCCCCAACCCCTCATTTTCACCCTATTACTTACTTCCTTATTCCTCTCATTCTCACCCTCTCTTTTCAACTTCCATATTCCTCCCCCGTCCTGCGCCACCCTAATATTCTCCAAACGCCCTAGAGTTATCATCTACTAGTCGGAGGGCGCTGTATGGTGTCTAAACTTTGGCCCAACGATTAATTTGTCCATTTTGCTTTTTCCCCTTTTTCTCCCTTTCTAAGGATGTGTCTCTAAATTTATCTCATTTATCTTGCATTTTTGTTTATTCAGTTTGTATTAGCTTATTTCTCTTCTCTTCGTCGTATGTTGTTTCATTAGTCTAAACCTAGGTCAAAATGTTTTGAATTTGCCATGTTGACAAACCCAGCGCCATAGGTGCTTTTGCCATTGCTATTTCCTAGTAGTTGGGATAGGACATATATAGGTTCAAAACACTACAAGACCATGTTTGGTTCATCGGGGGATCAATGGGGTACCCTCAGTTCTGTCACTGTTATTCAGAACAGACCCCGATGACGGGACCGTCGTACCCAGACGGACCGTCGTAGGGTCCTTTCCAAAATGCCCCTACACCCTGTCCCAACGGACACATGTGACAGACCGTCGTCTTCACGACGGTCCTCCTGCACAACCTTTCCGGTTGGTCAGAGACCTGTTTCTAAGGGTCTTCTCTCCTTTTCTTTCTAAGTGTTTCTTCAACGGACCCATGTGACGGACCGCATACCCACACGATCCGTCCTGCACAAACGTCATGATGGTCAGAGCCCCTCTGCCTAAGGGTCTCCGTTTTTTATTTTTTTTTAAGTGTCCTACTACTACTGACTACCTACGACGGACCGTCGTACCTGTGACGGTCCGTCCTGCATATAAACGTCATGCTAGAACAGAGCTCTCCTTCAGGGTTCTTTATATATATCATAACTAAGTAAAACACGACGCCCTCATGACGGTTCGTCATAAAGCCAACGACGAGCGTCACCAGGCCCGTTGTGTGATAAACATTTTTCAATAGCAAATGACCACTTTTTCAAATGTTTGCTTTCGATGGTTTGCCTGTCTTGGTTTGCCACTACTCTTACTAAATCAATCCTTTACAGGTACTATCTACTATGGCACCCAAGCAATACCCGCATCTAGCACGCGGCGATCGAATTCTGTCACCCCCGTTTCGCCCGCATGGTTCAGCGGCTCTGATGATGGGAGCGGGACCCTGAGTACTTGCCCCAGGCACTTTTTTCTCTGCCCCTTCCCGTGCTGCGCGTCCTCCCAGAGCCACACCCAAAAAGGTGGCGTCCCGTCTTCGTCCCTCTGCCTCCCATTCTGAATGAGGAGCGCACACTACCGGAAGACCCTCCTGTGTCCAAGCCCACAAAATGAGGAAGAGCGTCTGGCTCCTTAGGATATCAGTCCGATGAAGCCTCCTGCCTTCTGCTGAGGTTCCCGCCACCGCTGCAAGCTTCGGCCTCGTCTGATGAGGCTGACATTCAGACTCTAGCTTACTCCGGCTCACCAGCTCAGGTCCCCCCACCCCCCGCCACTGACCCAGCCCAACCGGTTTTTGTGTCGACTTGGGCAGTTCCAGCTAATCCGACGCCAAGTTCCTCACTGATAAAGGAGATGACTCGAACACTCTCCACTTTGGAGCGTCGGGTACTTACAGTGACCCCCAACGATTTCCTAGATCCACAATCTCTTCAACCAGGCATCCGCTTTGATTGGACAGCACGACATTGGTACGATACAAGCGAGAATGGTCTGAGAGTTTCTACGCATCTACGTAGTGACTCTCCATCACAATCTATAGGAGGGTTGCCCCCTAAACATGACCACTGGAGCCTGGTCCGAGTCCGGGGCGTCAGGTTGACATTGTCCTTCCTTGCCAGCCATCCGTCTGTTTCTATACGGAGAGAGTATTGCTGCTTGCTCTTTCTCGACCCCCCCTCAACCGCCGAGTTTTCGACTACCGGTGGTAGATAATTAGGATGCCCAATTCCTTGCGCGAAGCAACATCACTGAGAGAGACCACCAAGAGGTGGAGGGCCCTTGCAAACCTGTCAGTAGATGGAGAGGGTGCCGATAATTGACGAGCCGAAAGGGGCATCAAGAAGGGCCAACCTCACGTTCACAGCAGAGTTCTTGTGGCTGCTTGTCTTTCACTGAGCCCTCTCCCGCCATCTCCCCCCCAGTCGCTGCTGACAACAGCGTTACCTGGGATCGATCCAGTGTTGAGGCAGCGATGATAGCCATATTCGAGGTAGACTTCGCAGGCTTTCTTCCTCCAGGCAGTCACCCAAGAGACCATTTTAAGGCACTACACCACCTATACCCCTTCCCGTGCTGATATTTTCCTTTACAGGTCCTCAGGTGTGGCCATATGGCACGTAGATCAGCTGAGACCCGCCAGGGCACCGTTGCCGGCGGCCTCATCAGAGACGAGGCCATGAGTTTGGCCCCACGCAGAGGGCCCGATCAAGATCTCCCCACTTGCTGATACGGTATCCCGGCCCGCACAGCTACAATCCACAGGCATCCACTGACCACCTAACCCCCCCCCCGGTCGAGTCTTCCCGGGTAATAGCACAGCCCCGAGCTCCTCTCGCCATATCCCCTCTAAGCGACACTGGTCCCCCGCTTGCAAGGGTCCAAAACTAAAAAAAAAAGAAGGCAATAATGGCCACTCTTCTCATCAGATCCTCCGTGGATGCAGAAGTCCGATTACTGATCCGAGAGCGCCTAGAGAGGAAAATGGGGCAGTTTGAAAAAAAAGAGCGAAGATCGCTGAGGTTCACCAGCGCCTTAGACGTCCTGCGAGTTTGAGAGTTGCTAGCCCAACCGCCCCTCCGGTGGATGTGGCGACTCTTCAGGATGCAGTCGCAGTCTTCTACATACATCGACACATCTTAAGGCTAGGGTGGTCGGAGTCTGAGGCCCCTCCTGTCGAGCCTGCTGTACACGGTGTTTGCGGCCCTTTTTTGCTTTTTCTGACCTTCCACACCTCCCCCTCGAGATAGTTCCAAGAGGGCTTAGGGTCGAGCAGGGACGAGGCGCTAGCAAGGAAAGAAGAGCGTCGATAGATGGAGGCCTGCGCTTAGAGCCTCAACTTGCTACGGAGGAGCGCACCCGATGAGAGCGTCAGATTTAGCGGCTGGGGAATCTAGATCCCGCACTTTAGATATAGCGTGAGGTCACTACTATAATATGTTGCGGTTGTTGCTGCGGACCAAAACCACTGATATGTCCAGATTGCAGAGGGACGTGGTTCCGGGGAAGCGGACCCACATCTTGCTGATCGAGCGCTTTGCGCCACAAGGTTTTGCTTCAACTACCACTTCTAGTTATGTAGATTTTTATATGCATTGGGGACAATTTGCATGTTTTTTTTGTTGGGGTGGGGTAATGGATAGTGGATGGTTAGGGTGAAGTCTAGTAAGCCCCAATTCACTATCCTCTTTTGGTGTTTTTTTCTTGCCTGTGTTTCTTTTTCCTTTCCCCAAAACTGATTACTTTTTCTCCTGTTGAACCGGCAATGTTTTATCTGTTTTGTAAGATATTTTACTGAATTCTGTAGCAGGATGGCTAAAATGATATCCTGATAAACTGGAAAATAATGCATGACTAGGCATAGTACTGATAATTTGTGGCTCTACATGAAAAGAGTTACACCTTACATTAACACCCTAAATTCTTAAATTCGAACTAGGTGTCCTGACAATCTGGTATAAGTGATTGAGATTGTCCAGTGAGTGGTAGGAAAAGTTTGAATAGTCCACTATTGTTACTGAGCTTAGAAAACTTGCCTATTTAGTCCTGCTAGAGTAGTGTAATAGACAATTAGGAAAGGGAGCATAGGCCATTATTCAATATAGCCCATCTTCTAGCCTAAATAAAAGAAACCAAATAAATTTATCCTTCTTTGACTTTGACAAAATAATCTGAGCTTAAATTAGACTTTCTTTTTCACCCCAACTGATCTTTCTGGGAACACTGGTTGGCCCTGGTCCCCTCCTTGGACATTGCAACCCCTCAGCTTATGCCAAAGCCTAAGTAAGGGTGGCTCAATGCATGAACACACCTTCTTTTATGGCCCTGACCCAACTTTGGGCATTGTTACCTTGACTCCTGGCAAAGCCATGAGTTGGAAGGTGGCTATTATGAGGATGATCTCTGCAAGTGGGTTGAAAGAAATAAAAAGAGAGAAAAAAAAAACTTAAAGTGACTCAAGAATTAGATTTGAAAGAAAATTAAAGAAAAGAAAAAGATACAAGAATACAAAGCAGACAAGGAGAGAGTCCCACTACATAAATAAGACAGAAGAGAAAATAAAACAGTGAAAAAATACTGACAAACTTGGGCTAGAAAAAGGATAGAAAGAGTGAAGGTTTAGCCGTATTCAAGATGGAAAAAAGTCACAAAGTATCCCTAAATATACCCTACCTGAACCCTGAGGCCTATGTTACGGCTAAGAAAGTCCTAATCGTGATCCCTAAGGGTTGGATAGCTAACTTAAGAAGCGGTGAAAATAAGGGCAAGCTTATTGGCAATAGGTATAAGGAGTGTGACTTTTGTTCTGAGGCGAGTGTTGAAAAATAATCCTTACCTCGAACTAAAATCCTTGGTGGTGAAAACAATGAGGATTTTTTCTAAAGTGAGGACACTATTGCAATTACCGAAATTGTTCGCACTCGGTGAGAAATTGAAAGAGTACTAGTGGTTAATGCATGGGAGTTTTGTCATGTTCCGATCCAACGACAATTCAAGCCTATAGTGATAGCATGCATAGATTTGATTAGATTAATCGGGATTGATAGCCAAATGATTGCAAATGATAAAAACATGGATCTATGTCAAAGATTGTGTAGTGAGTCATAGTGCGTCGCTTAGGACCAAACAACGAATTTAAGTTGAGGGTGTTTTGATATACCATAGGCCGTGGTTTCACGGTAATAATTAATACTTTTTCCTTAGTTTGGTGGTCCGAAAAGCCTTTTGTGTGCTAATTTTTATATAAGTTTCTCTTTGTTTTGCAGGAAATCTGTCCAAGCTTAATGCGGAATTTTTGAGCGAATACATGCAGAAGTAGACCACCTACTGAGCTTATGACGGTCCGTCATGCTTTGATGTCCGTAGGTGGCACATCGTAGTGCGCTGCTGAAGGAAATATGGGGAGTCTGACAAGTGTTGGGATACGAAGCTTATGAACGGTCCGTTATGGCTAATGAACGGTCCGTCCTGCAAGTTCGTCATGAAGTTCAGAGAAGTGATCCCAGTACCCAGATTCCAGATGAGTTTATTTTAACGAAGACCCTCGACGGAACCGTTGTTCCTATGACGTTTCGTCATACTTGCCATCGAGGGGAATGAGAGAAAGCACCAGAAGAATTTGCACACGTAGGGGACGACGGAGTCTAATATGACGGTCCGTTGTGACCCACGACGGTCGTCGCGAGGTCCGTCGACCCGCCGCGTTTTTTGACAGATTCCAGCATTAGATCCTTGTTAATTAGGGTTTTGTGTTTTTTTATAAATAGTTAGAAAAAACCCTCGTTTTGAGGTTAGACACCTGATAGTTAGACTCCTATAATTGTTAAACCTCCTATTGATAAACATTTCTTGTGGATATTCTTGAATAATCATTAGAGTTTTTGTGAGATTATTAGTATTTACTTTGAGAATTCTTTGGCAAGTGATTTTTGGTGATTAATCAACAACTTTTGGATTTTATTCTTTTCTCATTGAAGTAAGTACATAACTCTTATCTAATATGTGAATATGGTGTTTTATGGCCATTAGTACTAAACTAAACTCCTAACTAGGTTGTTGGAGCCATGGGAAAATACTGAGATAAACCCTAACTAAAGACACATTCTAGAAATATTTTTTTGCATGTATTAATATTCTTTCCTTAGGAAGTCTTTTTAACTTTAAAACGTATGGCAACGTTAGATACCGCCTTAAATGCTGCTTTTGTCGGACCAAGGAGGTATATAATAGGAAAAGAATTAATTACTAATTTAAGGTGTAATACTGAATCTAATAGGCTAGTTATTGATTGGTACTAGTGAATAACTTAGGTCAAATATCGAATCCGATGCTTTAATAGTGAGGTAATGGATAAGGGTTAGGATAGCAAACACACGTAGCGGACCAAGGTGCAGAGTGAGATTTTTCTAGATGTTTCGGACCAGGGTTAGAATACATACTATCACTTGTGCATGCAGATACTAGGAAAGAATTGTTCTAGTTAGAATTATCAAGTTATTAACTGTGGGGAACACTAAACCCTATTACTTTGATTACACTGTTAAACTCCTACATTTAAAGCTTTAGTGTCTCTTTTCAATTTTGCGTTCCTTTTTTTTTACTCATTTAGAAATAGAAACCCCCCTTTCATTGTTTTTACTTTCCAAGGAGTCATTGACCCAAACAATAGTAATACAAGTGAAGTAAGTCCTAGCCCTATTTTCCCCCCTCGTGGGAACGATCCCAACCTCCTAGGTTGGGTTATTTACCTTTAACCACACGACCGCTTTAAAAACACTTATTTTTTTTGAGAATAAGTTTGAGGTATCAAACCAGAAGAAGACGCGGAGAGTTTTTGAGCTGAAATGCAGAGTGACCCCTATGACCCCCAAGACGGTACCGTCGTTACTGTGATGGCCCGTAGGGTTAACCTCATGAGAAGATAATGATTTGTTGAAGAAAGTGGGGAATTCTGACCAAGTGTGGGACTATGTAAGCTCACGACGGACCGTCATAGCCACGATTGTCCGTCCTGTACATGTCTCAATGCTTAACAACAGACTGTAGTCCGTTCCACCCAACTTCAGAAGATTCTAGTGTCCGTGGAACGAATCCCCTCGATGATCCGTGCTTTGCAACGGTCCCGTCACCACCTGGTCCGCAGAGGGTTAACAGAGAGTTGATTGAAGAAAAGCAGCAGAAAAAAGAGCGCTAATTTATTGAGCGACGGAAGACCACACGGTCCGTTACGATGGTCGTCAACTCGACATCGTTTTGTGCAAATTTTTCGTTAAAATAGATTTTCTTTCTCTCTTTAAGTAGGTTTTTGTTTTCTATAAATAGTCGTAAAAACCTCATTTTTGAGTCGAGACGCTTGATATTTTCAGTTTTTAATTGTCTTAAATATTGACTTCTTTTTCCATTTTGGGATTTGAAATATACTTGTCGCGGAATCAATTATTGGTTTTTGGGAGTTATTCAAGTAATTTCTGGACTTTTGTTCATTCTTACAAGTAGTGCATTAATTCTTACATTATTATTAGGTATTGTGTGTTTATTTTAAGCATGGGTAAATAAACTTCATTTCAATCACTAGGGTTGGGAAAACCTGGATAAATAACAAGGTAAAACTATCTAAAATACGATTCTAGAATAGTGACTGCATGTATTGATAATTCTTGTTCTGTTCGTCTTCGAAGTCTTTTTAAACGGATGACCAACGTTAAAGAAATCGCCTAATTGCTACTGTTGTCTCACCAAGGAGGGTATATCATAGGAAAAGAATTATCAACATAGATTTAGTGTAGACTTCTAATAGTCTATCTGTCGGGTTTGTTACAGTAAACAACATTTAGTAAAATATCTAATTGATGCAATATGAGGTAAATATAAGGTTTAGTAAAACACATACGTAGCCAGACGCAAGTTACGGAGTGAATTTCTCTAGATGCCCGGAACCAAGGGATTGAGAGATACCTAAACTTATCACTTTGCAGCAATTTCGATTTGCAAGCAAAATTATGGGTCATTCCCCCAAGAAATCATTTTTTCGACTGATTCGCTCCGCATTTCCACCACCGTGTTCAACCTTGTTTCGCTCTAGGAGGTATAATCCCTCTCCTCCTAAAGGATTGTTATAGCTAGAATTAACGATTTAAGGGCCTTGGGAAACACTTACGCCTTAGTTACTCTCATTACTTGATTAAACTCCAATACTTGAACCTGTCACTTGTTTACTTTAATTTAGCTTATTGTTTTCATTAATCAAAAACCTCTTTAGGTATTTGTTTTCAGAAAATAATTGGCTAAATAGAAGTAATAATAGAATAAAGTTAAGTCTGAACCATTTTCCTCGTGGGAACGATCCCAACCTCACTAGTTGGGTTCTTTACTTGATGCGACCGCTTTTACTTCGTTTTGAGAAGTAAATTTGAGTGTATCAGACCTTTGTATTGAGTTGGGGATCCATCATGTATACTCGCATAATTTCTTTTACGCTCATTTCCGCCTCTAGAGGCCTTTTTTTAGAAATCAGGCAAATTTCTCAATTTTTTGTGTGTATTATCCCATGGATCAACAACCGAGAGCACCGAAATTTTTTTCTCAAAAAACTTTATAAGAACCTCCATATATATATGGAGAACCAACATGTATACTCAAACGATTTTTTTTCATGTCATTTCCGCATCTATAGGCTTTTTTAAGGATTCACGCAAATTCTTCATTTTTTCATGTCTATTAGTCCATAGATCTGGCGCTCGAAGCACCCTAATTTTTTAACCAAAAAAATTACGAGTACCTCTGTATTGAGTTGGGAACCAACATGTATACCTATGGATCTAGTGCCTAGAGCACCAATTTTTTTTTCTCAAAAAAACTTTATGAGGACATCCGTAATGAGTTGGGAAACAATCACATATACTCAGACTTATTATTTCACTCCCATTTCCACATCTTCAAGCCCTTTTTAGGAATCACCTAAATTCCTTAATTTTTCATGTGTTGATGCCAATGGATCAAGGGCATGGAGCAACAAACAATTTTCTCAAAAATTTCGTGAGGACCTCCTTATTAAGTTGGGTAACAATCATGTATACTCACATTATTTTTTCAAGCACATTTTTGTATTTACTAATCCTTTGCTCAAATTCCTCAATTTTTCATGTGTATATGACCATGGATTTGGCGCTAGAGCACCCTAAATTTTTTCTCAAAAGTATTTTAAGGACTTCGTATTGAGTTGGGGAGCTATCACGTATACGTGCACCAATTATTTCACGCCCATTTGTGAATTTATAAGTCCTTTTTAGAAATCACAAAAATTCCTTAATTTTCCTATGTATAAGCCCATTGATCTGGCGCCTAAAGCACCCAAATTGTCTTTCTCAAAAAACATTTATGAGGACCTCTGTATTGAGTTGGGGAACTATAACTTATACTCGCACCATTTTTTTCACATCAATTTCTTCATCTACAGGCCCATTTTTAGAATCTCACAGATTGCTCAATTTTTCAGGTGTATTAGCCAGTGTGTCTAGCGCCCGAAGCACCCAAATTCTTTTTATCAAAAGCATTATGAAGAACTTAGTATTGAGTTTGGGAATCATCACGTATACTCACACTATTCAATTCAAGCATATTTCCGTATCTAGAGGCCCTTTTATTGGAATCATACAAATTTCTCAATTTTTCGTGTTTATTAGCCCACGGATATGGCGCCCAAAGCACCCCAATTTTTTTCTTTAAAAACATTATGAAGACCTTTGTATTGAGTTGGAAATAGTCATGTATACTCACACCATTTTTTGAAGCTCATTTGCGCATTTACATGCCTTTTTTAGGAATCGCTTAAATTCATCAATTTTTCATGTGTATTACTCCATGGATCTGGATCCCGAAGCACCAAAAATTATTGTTTTTCTAAAAATACTTTATGAGGACATACTTATTGAGTAACCATCATGTATATTCACACTATTTTTTATATCCATTTCCTCAATTACTCACCCTTTTTTAGTAATTGCATAAATTCCTCAATTTTCTGTTTGTATTAGCCGATGAATGTGGCTTTCGCAGAACCCAATCTTCTTTTCCCAAAAAGAATTATAAGGACCTCCATATTGAGTTGGGGAACCATCACGTATAATAACACATTTATTTTCATGTCCATTTCCGCATTCACATACTTTTTTTGGAATCGCAGAAATTCCTACGTTTTTCGTGTGTATTAGCCTATAGATCTGGTACCCAAAACACTCAAATAATTTTTTCTCAAAAATCTTTAAGGACTTCCATATTGATTTGGGAACCGTCACGCATATTCAAACCATTTTTTCACATCCATTTCAACATCTAGAGGCCCTTTTTTAGGAATTACGCAAATTGCTCAATTTTTTGTGTGTATCAGCCCAAAGAAATGGGGATCGAAACACTCCTTTTTTTCTCAAAGAACATTATGAGGACTTCCGTATTAAGTTGGGAACCATCCTGTATAGTCACACATTTTTTTCACTCTTATTTTCGCATCTACATGCCATTTTTAGGAATTGCGTAAATTCCTTAATTTTTTCACGTCCATTTCGTCATCTACATGCCTTTTCTAAGAATCACGCAAATTTGTCAACTTTTAGAATGAATTAATTAGCCCATAAATTCTGGCGCCCGAAGCACCCAAATAAAGTTTCTCAAAAACTTTTATGAGGACCTACATATTGAGTTGAGGAACCATCAAATATACTCACACCACTTTTGAATCAACTTTTCCTTTTTAAGAAATTGCGCAAATTCCTTAATTTTTTCTGTGTCTATTAGTCATGGATCAAGTGCTCGGAGAATCCAAAATATTTTTATCAATAAAATTTATGAGTACCTCTGTATTGATTAAGGGAACTATCACGTATACTCTCATTATTTTTCACATCCATATCCGCATCCAGAGGCACTATTTAGGAATCGCACAAATTCCTCAAATTTTTGTTGTTATTAGGCCATGGATCTGGTGCCAAAGAGCACCCAAAAGTTTTTGGTCAAAAAAATTTATAAGAACCTCTATATTAAATAGGAGAACTATCACATATACTCATACCTTTTTTTCCATGCTCATTTCTGCATTCAGAGGCCTTTTTTATGAATCGCGTAAATTTATCAATTTTTCGTATGTATAAGCCCATAGATCTGGCGCCTGTAGCACCCTAATTTTTTTTTTGGAATTACGCAAATTCCTCATTTTTTTCGTGTGTATTATCTCATTGATCAGGTGCGTGGAGCACCGTAAATACTATTTTCTAAAAACTTTATGTGGACCTGTGTATTGAGTTGGGGAACCGTCATGTATATTTACGTCAATATTTTTACTCCCATTTCTGCATCTACAAGCCCTTTTTAGGAATTATGCAAGTTAGTCAAGTTTTCTTGTGTAATTAGCCTATGGTTCTGACTTATGGAGTACCTAAATTGTTTTTCTCAAAAAAAAATTATGAATACCTCCATATTGAATTTCGGGAACCATTACGTATTCTCAGTACTATTTTTCACGCTAATTTTCACAACTAGAGGCCATTTTATAAAAAGCGCGTAAATTTTACAATTTTTCGTGTGTATTAGCACATAGATAGATCAACCGATCGAATCGCCTCAAATATCTTTCTCTTAACTGCAGTTACTTAAGTTCAGGTAGTAGACGGGTGAGGCCCACAGTTCTCCTATCACATTTTAAGTAATGTCTCTATATTATGAGTTTGAAGTCAAATGGAAAAAAACAAATTTGACTAACATTTCTATAAAAAGGGCAATACAATTAAGTATGAAATCAAAATGGTCATTTGAACAACTCCATCCTAATGTTGCTCTTTAGTATACATAATAATTCATGAGATTGTTCTTACATACTGTTAGTTATAGCATAGGTTCAGCTAAACTATCTTAGCAGCAGTAATATAGCATAATAGAATATCTGTTCAACTACGATGGGCTAGAATATCAGAGGCCCATTAAAAACAAAGATTAAACTAGATTTGGTTGGGCCACGCGAACGCAGGCCCCCTCAGCAACAAATTATGACATACGCTGAACCACTTGGGCCGACCTTAGGCAGGCACCCCTCCAAAGTGCAATGGAGGTCACAAGCCTAGGCCATGGATCTTCACGATCACCCAATGACCCCATTCAGGTAAGTAATTAAAAAAAAAAGATAAACATAAATTTAGATAAAACTAAATAAAATTACTTGGTGATTAGTGCTCTTAATTCCCAAACTATTACTACTTCCACTCATGTCTATAACTATGGTTCATTTAAGGCTTGTAGAGTTTCATATGACTGTTTTTTAAACTGCTTTATATCTAAAACTAGGATTAGAAAGTTTACCGAGTTCTTCAATACTAAGTAGCTCGGTATATTTCGCCAAAAAGGAATGATTATGCATTGATTAGTTGCAAGTAAGGATGCGTTACGTCTTACAACAAATTCACAGTTAGTTTATATTTTAATTTAATACCACTCGTTTGATCCTAACTGATTGCATACCCGAGACTTCATTAGCCCACACACAAACTTGGTTAACCCGAGCAACGATGATGATTTGCCAAAAAATCTCTCAAAAATAACTGTTTGATGATGAAAACATGAAACCAGGTTTACATGCATGTACAAAAATAATGAAAGAAGCAGAAAGCAGGAAGAGATCACTCATAAAATAGGAAAACATGTTCAAAACATCAATCCAAGTTAAACTGGGAGAAGAATGAAGGCGAACGACTCCTATGTGGAAAAGTAAGGAGACAAACAAGTTCCATAAGGAAAAAGATTATTTTTCTAAGGAAAATTAATTTCTTTTCTTGTAGAAGCCGACTAAGGTTTAATCAAACTCTATACAAGCACAAAGCTAATTGTCCTTTGCAAAATCAGAAATCAAAAGAATTTTTCTAGTGAAGGCCGAACATTCAACAAGATCAATAAAGCGGAAGAAAGAAGTACTAGAGTTGGGATTTCTTTATGATGTTTTGGCTCATCTTGGAATTAGTGTTTAGGACTTTTTTTCTCAAGTTATCATTCATGGCAAGCTTCCGACTCCAGCCTTTACTGCAATCCATTGTTTTTAATGGAGAGGCAATCTTTGTTAGCATTGGTAAGATAATAGCTACCCTGGGTAAAAGTCGTCACGTTCTTCACAAGGATTTTTGGAGTCTGTAAGGGGGAGGTCATTCAGAATGGATAATATAGATATTGGGAGACTCTACACATACAATGTATAGTAAGTGCTATCATAGACTCCAAATAAAAAACCACTACCATCATCATCACCATGGAATTAAAGTACATACACTTTCTAGCAAGGATTAACCTTGAAAAGTCTCCAGACCCAAATAACAGTAATCAGACACTAAACAACAGAGCACAAGTTGATAATGTCATAAGTTGTAGTAAATTTAAAAAGAAATTTAAACAATTTGATCTGACAAGCAACTTTATTTTCAAACTGCTAAGCAGCAGCTACAGTTAATATACATGATCAGAGAAACACGCTTGCATCATAACTTCGCTCTCAAAACATGGCAAGTCCTACAAAAAAGTATAGTTCCACAATTTAGTAACTTTGTATAACCATATGTCATGGTCATCGATATTAAAAGTGTCAAGTGCACCAAAGGTTTGTACCTGTAAATACACATAGTTTCAACATTTTCAACGATTCCCTCCACCTGACCTGACTGACCTCGCACCAGGATTGCGAGCAAATTGCAGCAATAAATTTCCTGAATCATGCTTACCAAGGTCGAATTTATAACCTGCAAGATATAATTAGTTTTACTACGCCATCCCAACAAATTTTTCTTTCATAGATCGGTGTACACCAGCAAATTGTCTGACAATTTTCTTTCAAGCAGCAATCGATTCATTAAATGACGAGTCAAAGGCACATGTAGAGCAGCTTCCACACTTGTATGAAAGTTTGAAGACCAAAATTTTAGAATATTCACACAAAACCAAATTTGTTTAGTACCCTGATTAATTATAAATTGAGCATTCATAATTATGAGGTAGAAAGAAGAGAGTGTGAAGCTCACCTTGTAAGGCATCCATTGCAGCAGCTGCATGAAGCGGACTCACAAAATCAACAAAGCAAAGAATCAAGGTATTGGCTCCAGGCTGTATATATAATTAATTAAGTTTATAATCCAACATAACAGTAGACAGAATTTATAATCAGTAGATGATGATGTGAAGCGTATATATTCTTACATATATTGATGGTTTTGGTACGAGCCTAACTTCTTTGTAACCTCCAAAATGGCGGAATATGTCTGCAAAAACTGAAGTAAAGGGAAAAACTAGAATGGGACATAAACAAAACAATAAGCTAATTTCCACACAAGAAAAGGATACGTGCCACCTCTCTTGTTGTACAGTCCTCAGGAACACCCTCTACATACAATGTACTGCTAGCATTTGGAGGAAGCATATCTTCTGGTACCATTCCAACATCCTCAATGCCCATAATTACACTAAGTATGGACTCATAGGACAAAATTTCCTGGAAATTTTACCACTATATTATACCTATACAGTATTACGTATGGAACTAACCTCAAAAGGAAATAAAAACTAATTACCCCAGTACGGAGGTAGTGTTCATAGGATGCTTCGATAGAAGCTTGTGCTTCCAATCTCCTTCCTTTCCAAGTCATCATCACGGTCATAATATAAAGACTACTTGAGAGATTTTCTAAAAAGGAGGGGGGGAAAAAATCAGCACAAAACACATATCACTAGCACTGAAACCAAACAAGAAAAGAATAGTAAAATTAAGTGCAACAAATATCAGCATCAACCTAAGATAACCAAATAAGGTTTAGTATATATGTATTAAAAAGAATTCCTAAATATTTATATACATATACATATATGATTCAGAACTTAATAATCTTTTTAGTGCTTTTCATGATTTAGACCCCTCTCTCTCTCTCTCTCTTGATTTTTTTCATTACTTTTTCTACAATTACTGTAATGCTACAAAAAAAAAGATATTATAGATTTTGTCATCCTAACGTAGGTAGTAATTAACTTGTAAAATTGGTTGTATCAACAACGTGAAGATTAATTAGTGACATAAATTATATCTAAAATCGTAATATTAATAATGAATTATTTTACTTGAAATTTAGTGCAATAAATTAAAGTTGTAACCCTTACTTCAAGAATCTCTCATGGACAATACATGTGCTTTTGTTAATCAATGGGGATGCAGAAATTTTAACTAAATGGGTATATCGAAAATAAAAATTCAGTGCATGAATTGAACTTGAAAAGCTCAAGATAAATTTAAACCCCAGCTTAAATCATGAGTCAACCTCTAATCTTGTGTTAAGGGGATTCAAAATAAGTTTCATTATACAGATATATATATATATATAATTATATATATATATAAAGATACTCTGAAAAAGCCCCTAGGATCACCCTTGGATTGCTAAAGTCTCTATTTTAATATTGATTTTTCTTGTATTTTGAAGAATTTTGTGATACATATATTAGCATTTAAAATTGAAGATTTGCTTATATGTATTGTTATTGTAGAAGGTCTATTTTAGTCTTTCTTTAAAATGTGTGCTAGTCTTTCTTTCTTTATAAAATGTTCTCCTCTTTAGTGAAGCAAACACTTCGCTTCACTCATAGTGAAGCAAGACATTGTTGATTTTATTCGCTTCATGCTCCCTTCAACACTAGTTCTAACTACCTAGCACTAATTTAAACTCTCATGGGCTATCACCTTTCATCATCTTCTGCCCATGATGATTGAAATCATTTCCTAGCTATCTTGCAACACATCAGGGACTGATGTGAATTGTTTAAGATGCAAGAATCGTTGCTAACATATAAGAAACCTTGCTAGTATCCACATGACAATGTGATGGAATTCTCTCCTCTTTTTAGCTAGTTTTACACTGACTATCAACCTCAATGAGATACTATAGATTCACCATTACTAAATAAGCCCTTACACCAAAAGGTTCATCTAATGTATAAAAGCTACAAAAATATCTCTAATATTCAGCACCAAGAAATTACATTGCCCTATTCACGCGGACTACAAACATATACTACAACTTTGTTTTTTATTTCCTTCACTTACTTCAGTAATACCAAAGACTTTCTTGATGAGTATACAGGACATTCTTGGTGAGTATTCTCAATTCCTATCATAACTATATTGCACCAACCACAACAAAAAGCATAGAAATTATGTTTTTAATTCAAAAGGCAAATGAACAAACTCTATTTTCGACAAGCCATAAAATTAAGTTTTGACAGATTTAATAAACCCTAGTATCTACAAGTCATAACAATTAAGTTTCTGATTGAAAAAGTATATAAATAAATCCTAGTTTCTACAAGTATAAAAATTAATTCTTAACTAAAAAATAAATGTGAAAACCCTAATTCTACAGATCCACACTATTGAGCCAAAAAATATGTGTGCAAATCCTAATGTCTCTCTTCTCATAGGATTTTAAACAGATTATAGAGTGATTTAGATACCATATTCGTTGAGAGGGATTCCGGGGAAAGAGAGGAGTAAGATCCGGCCGGCGACTCACTCAGTGCATAGTGTTGGTGTCTTCCGATAAGCACCCGCCGCCATATGTAGTCACCTGAGAGGAAAATAAGTTTCCACTAAAAATTGAAAAGAGAAAGGAAAAAAGGGTGCTCACTCTTTAAGGAAAGACAAAAAAATGCATGTAAAGAAAAAATCCGTCAAGTTACAGTAGATTGAATTTACTTAAAATGAAAATCTTCTATATTAATAGGGTTATAAAAGTCTAACATGAGCATAGTGGCAACTAATATTAAGTAAAATTGGCGCTGATTGTCTAAATTAAAACATTATGCATATTAAGATTACACTTTGTAAATAGAAAAAAAAATCTTTTTTTTTTACTTTTTATTTCATATTATTACTTTAGCTTCATGTTATTAACATGTGATTCAAAGATTAAAAATAAAATATATTCACAAAATCATTTTAGGAAAAAGGTTGAATGAATAACTCTCCTTACTTATTTCTAATATAGGTATAAATTTCTTTTCACACTAAATCATTTCAGGAAAAATTAGAATGACTAACCATCCATTACTCATCTCTAATATATGAATTCTTTTCACTATTTTCATTATATTTGAATATGGCAAAGGAACTTTATGCAAATTAAATAGTCTGTAAACGTAAAAAACCTAATTTTTTAAATAAGTCAATTCCTAGCAAAAATAATTCTTCTGTTGACTATTCATATATTAGCTGCGATATAGATTCTATCCACAATTTTTGTAATTTTTTTTATTACACTAATTTAATAATAGTTCTTCTACTTTCGGAAGATGATAAATTTGTATGAAGAACTTATAGATGATATATACAAAAATGAGCTAAAGCTTATTATTCAATTGTTTTATTAAAACTTTAAAATACTTTACTATGGTCAATAGTAGTTAAATAGCAATTTTCAATAGGCTTATATTATTTCACAATGCAAATTATGTAACATGTAAGCAAACCGCCATGTTACATATATATATATATAGATTAATATATATATATATATTCTGTTACATAACAAGTAGAGGAGAAATAGATATATGGAGGTGTTCACCCTTGCTACACTTCACTTTCTATGAATTTGATTGAATTAAGGAGAACTTAGCTAGAAATGAAATCTTTTGTCTTCTCTTCTTATAGGCGAAGCTAAATAAAGAATTCACTTAAAATGAAAATTTATTTATAAATGAGTGATTGTGTTCACCTAAATCGAAATTTACTTCTAATTATCTAATTATTTAAAACAAAAAAAAAATAGTACTCCTCTGGTGCAAGGTTTATTTTATAACAAAGTACTTAGCTTCTTATATAATTGACTAAATAAACTATAAAATTGTTGAACGTGCATTATGTGCTTATATCTTAGTCATGATTTTTTTCGAACAACAGAAACAGTTGTTACAAATAGTTCAGAATAAAGAAAAAAAGTAAAGACTTTAAAACTTGCAGCCTCCCAGTATAAGGTCAATTTTTATGTGTATCAAGGTATTAAACACTATAAATAACTTCAGATTTAAGTAGAATTAAATCGATAAATTAGTGTTACTTTTGTTTAATGTGTGATATGTGTTGATAAAAATCTTGACTCATCCATTAAAAACTATGTTTAGTCTATAACCAAGTTACCCATATGTTTTTATAAACTAAAAAGCATCTAAAACTGAGATAAAAAATTATATGGATGGTATTTGGTGGAAAACAAAAATTATTGACGCCATTCTTGATCGATGATAGAGCGTTAGATTGAGCAAAATAGATGTGAACGAACTCACTAAATTTTTTTGTTAGTTGCTTCTTCAAATTTTGTACATCCTTCATAAAATGTCTGGCTCCACTGCTTATAGTTGGTTCAAGTAGGTTCATGTGAACCCACTTCGTTATATTTACAGTTTTTACTCTCTTTTGCACAAATGTTGATGCTTTGCCTAGCGTAGAAGAGGGTTTTTTTTGTCTATCCAATCTGAGTTAGATTCTTACTTTCAACATTGTTTATTTTATTTTGTATCTTGATACCACTTTGTAAAAAAATGAGAGTCTTATTAGCAAATAATGTCAAGTTATTTCAGTTTTGTCCTAGTCTTTAGGAAGTAGGTTATCATGGCTTTACTTCTTATTTTTAGGAGTTAGTGGTTCCTCTATTTTTAGCTTAAAACATTGAGTATTTGTCATATAAAAATTTGCAGTTGCAGAGCACAAAACAAGCAGCAAAATATTTCCCTTTCTTCTCAACGAGTCGACTAGTTGTGTCTGTTTTTGTTTACTATCTGTTTCATTATCTTGCTTTTGTTTACAATGGTATCAAAGCGAGGGTGAGATTCTGCAGCAATTCGAAAGAAGCAGCGATTCTAGAGATAAAAGAAAATAGCAGCAGCTAAACCTTTTTTTTCCTCTTTTCATTTTAACTCATGGCATCAGATAGTACTTTCGTACAAGCAGCAATTCCATGCTTTGATGGTCATTATGAAAATTGGAGCATGCTAATGGAGAATTTCTTATGGTCTGGTGGAAGGCGAAACTTGACAAATGCTCAAAAGGCAGAAGTGGAAGCAAAAAAGTTGAAAGATTTGAAGGCAAAGAATATCTCTTTGAAGCTATCAATCGTCCTATCCTAGAAACTATTCTTTGCAAAGAAACTTCTAAGTGTTTGGGATTCGATGAAGAAAAAGTATCAAGGTACTGCTAGGGTGAAGTGTGCACAGCTTCAAGCCTTGAGAAGGGATTTCGAGACATTGCAGATGAAGGAAGGAGAGTCTGTAATGAGTTACTGTGCTAGAACAATGGATATTAACAACAAAGTGTGATTTCATGGTGAAAAGATGACTAATGTCACAATTGTGGAAAAGATATTGCGATCCCTGATGCCGAAGTATGACTATGTCATTTTCTCCATTGATGAGTCAAAAGATATAGACGAGTTATCCCTTGACGCATTGCAAAGTTTCTTATTGGTACATGAGCAAAAAATGAACAGCAATCATCTTCCAAAGAGCAGCCTTTGAAGGCTTCTACTAATACTCGTTTCTCAAATTTTAGAGGAAGGGTTAGAGGTAGAGGAAGAAGAAGAGGAGATCGAGGATATAGAGATGAAGGCAGCAAAGACGGCTGTAAGAAGTAGAAGCCAATTGGGGGTTGGGGGGGGAGATCACGGTTAAAGGCAGAGGAGCAGGAATGTACAAATCAAACAAAGGTTAGAATGTTATCGTATCGATGTCATAAATTTAGTCATTATAAGTCTGAATGCTATACTAGGCTGCCTAATGAGAAGGACGAGAAGTCCAATTTTGTTGAAAGCAAGGAAACAGAGACTTTGTTGATAGCAATAGAAGCACAAGAAGAACTCGTGCAAGATGTTTGGTATCTGGACACAAGCTGCACTAATCTTATGAGTGGAAGTAAGTCTTGTTTTTCAAATTTAGGTGAAAGCTTTTGTTCTAAAGTTAATTTTTGTGATTTATCTATAGTAGATGAAATGGGGAGAGGTGATATTAAAATTAAAGCAAAGAATGGTTTTGAAGAAATAATATCTAATGTGCTATACGTTTCTGCTTTTAAAAAGTAACTTATTGAGAGTTGGACAATTGCAAGAAAAGAGATATTTTATTTTCATTGAAAAAGTTGTTTGTGAGATTTATAGTCCTACTAGAGGATCTATTACCATTGTGAAAATGAATTCAAAAAATTATTTCCCTTGAATATTGAGAGTATTCAATCTTGTTTAAAAACAGAAGCAAAAGATTCTCTCATCGTGTGTGGCATTTTTAGATATGGTAACTTGGGTTTTAGTGATTAAAAACTCTCCAAGACAGAAAAAATATGGTGATCGGACTTCATGATCTAATCCTTCACGAGTGTGGTGAAGAATGTGTTGGTGGCCAACAGAAATGTTATCAATTTACAAAAGAAAGACGTTTGAGGGAACGGATCTTTTGGCGTGGTAACATTCTGATATATGTCCCCAATTAATACAATGAATGGAGGTAAAATGTATTTCGTACCTTACAGTGCTACTCTCGGAAAAATTTTGGTGTATTTTTGCAGGAAAAATCAGAAGCTTTTGGAGTGTTTAAAACCTTCAAATTAAAGCGCATATAGAAAATGAAACTGGAAAGGCCATACAGACTATTCGAACTGATGTGGTGGCGAGTATTGCTCAAAAGTCTTCAAAGATTTTTGTGAATCTAATGGAATTCGAAAAGAGCTCACCACTGCTTATACAGCATAACAAAAAGGTGTATTGGAGAGAAAGAATAGAATCATTCTTAATATGGTGCGGAGTTTGCTATCAAGAGGAAGGATGGAAAAGACATTCTGCCCGGAAGCGATAAAATTGGAGCATTCATATATTGAATAGAATCCCAACATATGTTGTTCAAAACATGACTCTAGAAGAGGCTTGGAGTGGAACAAAGCCATCTGTCGATCACTTTCGAATTTTTGGTTGCATTACCTATGCACATGTTTCAGACGAGAAGAGAAAGAAACTTGATGAAAAAAGAGAAAAGTGTATCTTTCTCGGTGTTAGTGAAGCATCAAAGGCATATAAATTGCTGAATCCACAAATGAAGAAGATTGTGATCTTTAGAGATGTTATTTTTTGATAAAGAAAACACTTGGGACTGGAGTGTGCAGCAGTCTACTCCAATTGACAGTGAAGTCGAAGAGAGTGGCAGAAAATGCTGAAAGTCAGAGCATTCAACTCCAATAGTTGCTGGAAACTCTGCAAACTTTTGATGATGAAATTTTCACCGAAATGATGCAGCAACTCAGTATGTTCGTCGTGCTCACAAAAAATCCCGCGGTGGAGGGGACTTAACGGTAAAGAATTAAGGTAAATGATGATACAATTACTCATTTGCATTATTGCAGATTGTGACCGAAACTTTTGAGTGGTGTGTAGAGACCAAAAATGGAGAAAGGCTCTTGATGCGAAAATTGAAGCTATTGAGGACATGATACTTGGGACGGAAACAAAGCTTGTTGATCTTCCGGGGAATCAACAAATCATTTGGTGTCAAAATGGGATAAGACGAAGCTGAAAGAAAATGGTGAAATTGATAAGTATAAGGCGTGATAGGTGGCTAAGGGATACAAGCAGGAGTATGGTGTTGATTACACTGAAGTTTTTCAGAATGCTAATTGCCTGGCAACACAAAAGGCGTGGTCTATCTTCCAGTTGGATGTCAAATTGTCTTTCCTACAAGGATACTTGGAGGAAGAGATATTTATCGAACAACCACCTAGTTATGTTAAGATTGATAATGAGCAGAAGGTTTATCGATTAAAGAAAACTCTTAGTGGACTAAAACAAGCCCCACGGGCTTGGTATAGCCGTATTGAGGCCTATTTTCAGAAAATGGGTTTTCAAAAGTGTCCATACGAGCATACACTTTTTGTTAAAATTGGGGAGAATGGGAAAATGTTCATTGCGTGCTTATATGTTGATGATCTTATATTCACAGGGAATAGTAGTGTCATGTTTGATGAATTCAAGAAGTGTAGTGGTGCAATTTGATGAAGCGATATTTGTTTCTCAAAGGTAGTATGTGCAACAAATTTTAAATAGGTTTGAGATGTAGAATTGCAATCCAGCCAACATTCCAGTTGAGTTTGGTGAGAAACTTAGCAAAGCTCGGAGCGGAAAGAAGGTGGATAGCACATTTTACAAGCAAATTATCGGCAATTTGATGTATCAAACTTCTACAAGACCAGACATATTGTATGTGTTAGTGCTTGTTAAGTGATCATATGGAGTGCGTTTGTTTTTCTTTAGACTTTTTGATCTGAAACGCATCTCCTAGATGCAAAGACAATTCTGCGTTACCTACAAGAAACCAAGGGATTTTGGAATTTTCTAAATGAAAGGAGAAAAGTTCATATTTAGGTTGGCTTTACTGATAGTGATATCAGAGGTCAAGATGATAGAAAGGTACTTCGGGTTTAGTGTTTATGCTAGGGCAGGGGTCGGGTTTGGTGGTTGTGTCATGGTCCCTAAAAAACAAACAATTGCCCCATTATAAACGAATAAGCTGGAATTGTTGTTGTACATCGTGTGTTGTCGAGCTAATTTGGCGTGGAGACTCGTTGAAGAACTGCAGTTCAAGACAAGCAGAGCCATTATATAATATTTTGCGACAAAAATTTAGACATCAGTTGTCAAAGAATCATGTGAAAATGGACGAAGCAAACACATTGATGTGACGTATTATTTCCTACGAGGATCTCAAAATGAAGGAACAAGTAGATTGCAGTATGCCGAAGGGAGACAGTGGCGGGACATTTTTACCGAGGCCTCTCAGATTTCTCCCTTTTCAAAATCTTAGGAGGGGAGGGTTGATGGGTATCGGCACTATGGCATATTTCACAGAAGTGAAGTAAATGAAGCTTACATGCTTTCAGTTTAAAAAAAAAAAAAAGGGTCGGGTGTAAGAAAAAGAATTCGTTACATAGAGGCCCATAGCAAATCATGTAAGTTATTTCAGCTTGTCATCGTTCTTAGGGAAATAGTCTTATCGTGGCTTACTTCTATTTTAAGCAGGTAGTGGTTCCATATTTTAGGGCTGTAAAAAAGTTGAGATTTGTCAATATCAAAATCTGTCAGTGCATAACAAGCAGCAAAATATTTCTCTTTCTTCTCAACGTGTCAACTAATTTTCTCTATTTTTGTTTACTGTCCGTTTCATTATCTTGCTTTTGTTTACAAAAATAACATACATTATCTTATATTTCTTTAGACAAATTAGATAACTTTTTTGTGACATTTAAAAACTATTGGAGGGTAGGCGAAGTATTTGAACAACAATTGGAGGGGATGGTGGAAAAAATTCAAAGAACTATCAGAAAAACCGGAGGGGGCGGTGGAAAAATGGAAGAACAGTCGGAGGGGAAGTGTTCTTTTGAGAGAATGAGTAAGGGAAATGGGTTAGATGTTTTTAGGAATAGGTTCTTAGAGGGGTTGGGGCATGGGTTTAAAATGAGAATGAGTCATTTAAAAGAATTTGGATTAATTTTGGTTGATTTGAAAATTTCTGTAGACAGAGGGGCACGAATATTATGTACAGTAACGGCAAGGCAAGAACAACTTTATTTTAACAGTAAAAATAAAGTTAACTAATAAATCAAAATTCAGGTTACTTCGACCCTTTTTACTTTCATAATTTACTCTAAAAGAATTTATAATTTACACTAAAGAAGAATAAGAGAAATTATAATAAAACTCATACAGAAGCACGCACTCAATTTAAAATCCGTGAGACATGATCAACATTTGAAAGAAAAAAACGTCTACAAAGCTGCATTTAAAGGCAGGATTATAAAAATACACCACCAGATTGTGCTCTGTATAGGTAGAGATAAGTAACTACAACTTGCTACCTGAACAATACAGAAATAAGCAGACACAAAAGGAACAAAGAGAGAATTAATTGTATTACTTATAGACCACATTCTAAAAGCACAACATTTGTTGGACCACACTTGTTGCCATTCCAATGCTATCTCCAATACATGGACAAATCTTCTTGTATGTCAATCACTAACTCTGTTGTTGACCTTCAAACAGAAATTAGGCATTAGTTTTAGTATTTGTTCAAAAGTTAGTTAGCTATTTTGTTCAACTCAATATAGCAAGACAACATCTTCGCTGCAGATTCAACTGAACCTATAACTTTTGGCTCGCTCAGGCTATGTAAATATAAGAATGAATAAATCACGCCTTCTTTTTTTTGAAAAAATAAGCCACCTCAACGGTTTGGGGGGGGGGGGGGGGGGGGAGGTAGACTCAAGAGGAGGAATATGGTCTGTTCCTCTATGTGAAATAATGAGAATGAAGATGTCATCCTTGTACGAAAAATTCCCTATGCTTAGGTTGCCTAAGATAATCCTATCTATCAGAAGATAGTGATGAACATTCGAGAAATTGAAGTGTCCTTTCCTACGCTTAACATGTTTTTTCAAGTTCTCTAGAGATGAAAGTCATAAAAAGCCCCCCCCCCCCCAACGGATCAACTTTCATTTAACGCGTAAGAAAATGTATGCCCAAACGTTATTTCTCCACTGTTCACTAGTCTCTTACAAAGTTTACTTGTGTCAATATGTTTGCGTCTTGGGTGATACTTCGACCTTCATGTTTAGTGATAGTCCACTTGAATATATATAGACTCATGGGACCCTTAGACTTCTGGGAACACTTCAAAGGCCTTTAACCGAACACAAATTCTTGTTACTGCAGAGCATTAAGACACAAATGAAGTTCATGGGTTGAAAGAGTTGGGCAAAGTTATTTCTACTTTTCTATGAAATGCACAATCTTTAGTAAAGAAAGCAAACAGGATGTTGATTTTCTATCATGTAGTCACCAGGCCCTATAGCATCTGATAACCTCTTAGAATAATCAGATACATAATACCACAGGTATGATGATTACATCGTTCCCTTCATGGTATCAAAATAGTTCTTTACGACTTTCTAAGATCTTTTCTAGAATAGGTTTGATACTTTCTAAACTGACTCGACAGGCTAACAAATATTTGGATAAGTACACATCATAGCTACATCAAACTCATAGCACTAGAATAAGGAATTTGAGACATGTCTTCCTTTTTTTAGTCTTTGAACACATTTCAAGGCTTAAAGTTTCACCCTTACTTCTGAAGTATCCATTCATTTACAAATATTCATTCGAAAACGTTCCAATATTTTCTTTATATAATTTTCTTAAGATAAACTCAAAATTTCTTGGAACGATCTCTTTGGATCTCAACACCATATATTATTCTATTTCGCTCATATTTTTTCTTATCAAATGATTTTGTAAGTCATGACGTGAGAGTTTTCACATACTTTATTTGCAACTAATAAAATGTCATCTATGTAATCCTCAATCTCATAAAATCATTTAGATACACCTTTTCTTATACTCTTACGTATTTGAAGTTCAGATTTTTCTATATGATTTTGAGATTTATAACTCTCAATTGGATCAAAAATTATTTCTTGATCCATTGAATTATCAAATATGTCTCACAACATTACTTGGTCTTTTGAATTCAACATTTTGTACAAAGGCTCCACATCATCTATTTCACTTTTGGGAAAATTATTTTTCAAAAATCTGATATCTCGTGATACAATTCTAGTAATACCTCTATCCTCCAGTTCATCGATAAATACATATCCTTTGGAGCATTCATAACACCTTATAAAGATAAATTTCTTTCCTTTAAACTTAGATTACCAAATTCACCAAAACGATCTTTAATGTGTGTTGCACAATCCCAAGGTCATAGATCATCAGATTTGTTTTATGACCAATCCACAGTTCATAAGGAGTATAAGAAACTAAGTAATCCCAAGGTCATAGATCATCAGATTTGTTTTATGACCAATCCACAGTTCATAAGGAGTATAAGAAAGTAAGTTAGACGACATTTTGTTCAATATGTAAGCCTCATTCAAGAAAGAATCTCCTCAGAAAAAGACAAATTTTCTTGTGTCATCATTAATCTTATCATGTCCATTAATGTTCTATTCATTATTTCAGCAACACCATTTTGTTGAGGTATATAAGGAGTAGTTAATTGTCTCATAATATCATTTTTAGTACATAATTCTTCAAATTATTTTGACAAATATTAATGTCCTCGACCCGTTCTTAAAGCCTTTATATTTTTTATCTAATTGATTTTTGACTTCATTCATATATCTTTTAAAGCACTCAAGTGCTTGAGGATCAAATTGACATACCAAAAGACTGAAGTCTTCAAGACAACAAATATACACCCCAAAAGGCTGACTGGACCAAATGTCATGATAAACATTCCTCAATCTACTATTCCCAAGGTTCATGGAGAACGTCTGTTAAATAAGTTAAGGCTCCCCAATATGAAATTACCTTATAATCAATCAGTCTAGCCCATTTTATTTCAAAAGGTGAATCAAATCACGTGCTGAAATATTAAGTGACAACTTCAAAGACTTGGGACTCTTTAAGGGTGTGTTGGGTATGAAGGAAAATATTTTATGGAAAAATGTTTTCCAATTTTTTCCATGTTTGGTTGGCTTAAATATTTGGAAAATGTTTTCCAAATCAACTAGCTTCCCTAAAATTTAAGGAAAATTACTTTCCTTACACAATTGAGGAAAACATTTTCCAAAATCCACTTCATTTTTAAAAAAAAATTTAGGACGCCTACCCTGTAAAACAATTACCCGACCCTCCCCATTCAGAAAAAACTATTAATTTTTAAAATAAAACTATCATATGGGTAGAAATGCAATTATTTTAGCTGCTACCCAAAAAACTAACCGCCCCCCCCCCCCAAACAAAAAAAGAGTAAACTAAAATTAAAAATATTTCAAATTTTAAGATTTTTTTATTTCACACAACCCCTACCACCCCCACTGTCACTACCCGAGTCTACACCCTAGACGTGGCCAACACTCAAGAATCATTGTTGGTCCCCAAGCGAACCCTCATCTTGGCTGAATACAAGCGAAAGACTAACTTTAAGTAAGCAAAAGCTTAAAAAAAGAATAAAATTCATGAAATTGAACTAGAAAGCTTTAGCTCAATGATAAACTCTGAATAAAATAATATATTCAACTCGCCATAAAACATGCAATGTAAATCTTTAAAACATTTAAAAAATAAATGAGTAATACAGATTTTTTAACTAAATTGGCTATCTATGAAGCCTCTAACTGATAAAGATGGAAATCGGGACAAGACCCACGACATCCTGACTAAACTATACAGTAAATGAAATCCTCCGAAAGAAAGAAGGCTCACCATAGTTAACTCGAACTCTGTGATGTATCAACGAAACTCCTGTTGATGATCTTGAATACATGTGTCTGCATCATCAAAAGATTTAGGTCAAACGGCTCAGTACGTGGAATATACGAGCATGTAAGGGGAATTCTAAGTATAACATTACGCTTGAAACTTGAATAAAAAGGAAACATACTTACCTCTTTTCAAACTAACTCAAATTAACTCAACTTAAGAATAATATACTCGACTCAAGGAGTAAATACTAAACTTCTAAGATATGATACTCGACTCAATAAAGCACAAATTAACATAAGATACTCAACTTAATGTACTCAACTCCAAATACTCAACTTAACTCATTTTAATATAAAGAAGTTTAAAACAAGAGCAATAAAAAGAAAAGTTATTTAAAAACATGATATCAACTATGTGTATATAATAAGGATACAACATAACTCTGAAATGTAAGGAAAAACATTACTGCTGTATATAAAAATACAATAAACTTTTATTGAGGGAATTTCTATAACGACAACACTCAGTGATGTACCATGGTCTTCACGGTTACTTTCAATGCTTTTTCCTTAAGTTTAGTGTGTGTCTAAGGCCTTTTTTTATGTTGGTTTTAATGTAGCTTTCTCTTTGTTTGCAGGAAATCTGTCTAGAAAGAGAACATAGGAGAATTATATTGAACATTGTAGAAGTGACGACCTACGAAGCCATCGATGGTCCGTCGTGATCTCAACGGTCCGTAGGTGGCCACCGTCGTACGAAGACAAAGGTTGCTAAAGGAAGTTGGGGAATTATTACTAAGTGTGGGTCTACGGAGGCTCTCGACGGACCGTCATACCCACGATGGACCGTCCTGTACATCCATCAATGTCAACAGAAAGTAGCCCCAGTACCCATCTTCAAAATATTCTAAGTATGGAGGAACGGAAGCCATCGACGGACCGTAGTTCACCCAACGGACCGTCATCCATGTTCGTCGATGGTAACAGAAATTTGGTGAAGAAAGAACCAGAAAAAGAATTTAAGTATGGAACGGCGGATGACCACGACGATCCGTCGTGTCCTCGATGGTCGGTCATCCAATTCGTCCACTCAAACGCGGTTTTTGGGCAGATTTTCCTTCAATAGATTTCCCTCTTTTGTTAGGACTCTATTATTATAAATACTTGTAAAAACCTCATTTTTGGGGTTAGACTCTTGGATATCTTTTAGTTTATTGTTCTAAGTGTTGAATTTTGGGATTTTATGAAAATTACATTATTTCCTAGGAACATTTGTTTCAAGTTTTTGATTAATTCAAGTAACTTTCTGGATCTTTCTCAAATCTCATCAAACGTAGTGCATGAATTCTAGTCTATTAATATGAATTGTTGGTGATTGTTTACTATGAGACTAAACTACATAACTAGGTTGTGGGACTCTAGGTAAATGATTAGGTTAAACCTAGAAAATAACTATCTCGAATAGTGTCTTGTGTATTGATAATTTTTTCGTTGAGAAGTCTTTTAACGAGTTGCACGCATTTAGAACTCTCCTTGTTGCTACTTGCCGGACCACTAAGGTTAGATAATTAGAAAAGGATTATCAATGTCGATTAGGATACACGAGAATAAATAGGCTAGTGTCGATTGGTGCGAAAACTAGTAGTAAAACTAGCCAAACATCGAATATGATGCGTAATCTGAGGTACGGTAAGGTTAGTCAGCATAGCACCTGATACCGGTACATGGACTAAGGTACGGCGTGAACTTTCCTAGTTGCGACCAAGGAATTAGGGATACATAACTTACCATTGCATGCAGATACTAGGAATAGGATTGTTATAGCTAGAATACTGTGTTATGAACTGGTGAGGAACACTAAAGGCCCTAGTTACTCTCATGACTTGATAAAAATCAACTCGTTTCTGTAAACCCTATCACTTGTTTAATTTAGACAAAGCTCCTAAGTACTTTTATTGATGAAAAAACCCAGTTTGTTACGTGTTTTCGGAAGAGGATGACTAAATAGAAGTAATAATAGGTTTTAAAGTTAAATTAAATTATTTTCTCGAATGGGATTGACCCCAACCTCATAGTATGGTTAGGGTTTGTATTGATACTACGGCTTACATTTCTTTTAGAGAAGAAGGAAATTTGAGCGTATCAAATTTTGGCGGCCGCTTACGGGGGAGGGAGGAAGGAAAGTGGGTTTTAATTAGACTTTAAGCTTATCTACCAATCGTTAGTCAATACATTTTTCTAATTTTTTTTTTTTTTGTCTCTTTGCAGATCAAGCTTCGTGTATGCCCAGTTACGCGGAGTAGAGGAGAACCCATACTCTCACCAGCGACCCCGAGCGTAGAGGTTGAACCCCCCAAATGCGCACAATAAATCAAAACTTGGGAATTTCTCGATGATGATCAAACCTGGAAATTTCCACCACCGGTAGTTGATGCTCATGATCAATTATTACTGTTAATGTGGGAAAGGTGAAATACATAGGCAACCTCTTGTTCCACGCCCTCAAGAGTATGATAGCGGGGATATGATAATAGTACTGACTCTGACGGCGACCTTGTCTTGCTTTCCCTGATTCACGGCCATACTTTCGTGGGAAAACTGTAGTCGATGCAAAATGTCACCGCAAAGTTGTCTTCGGAACTACCTTTTGAGGATCCACATTTGTCACATCGCCAAGGTGAGGTCGGTGTGTGTAAAAGTTCTGTTAAGGGGCCTGGGTTTTGAATATGGAGGTTATTGGATTGAGGGGTTTCCTCTCTTCACTACCAGGAGCGGACGACTATATGGTTTACACGTTTCGACCATAGTAAATAAATATAACTTAGAATCAATTGAGGATGTGTCTTAGCACGTTACTATCCGGTTGGGTTGTCTAAGAAGTTAAACTATAAAAGATAGGTGAACAACTTTGTGGCAATACCGGGAGAAATCAGTCAGTAGTTCTTGGGATCGGTTCACCTCGTTCTGAGAAGTGTCCCCAATAACCCCCACATCGGTGATCGGTCACCGAAAGAGTACTTCTATCGGTTACAAGATGATAATTAATAAAGCAATACTTCATATGATAGCGGGTGCGTTTCTTATGGGGAGTGTCCTTTTATGATGAGAATCGTCGAGAAGTTAGAGAAAATTTCCAGAAACTAATGAATTAGGAGCCACTGGAAGTCAGATTACTGGGAGATAACCACTTCTGTAGTGCAAACCGCACATAATCTAGCCATAGATGAGATTCGTGGAGGAAATGGCTCAAAGGAGAATGATTGGGTTGGTGTTCAAACATGTCACTGGGTGAAGAAAAGGTAAGCGGTGAACTATGTGTCTACCACCACCGTCTCAACGATTGAATATTACTATGAGGAGACTATTATGTGGTAAATGAGCGACGGGGGTTTCGACAAACGTCCAACGGAAGGATCCAATCAGGAAAATTGGCGCCCAGGTGAAGGAAAACCCAGGTGGAATATGGTAATTTACAACCGAGAGGGGTCATTATGTCCGCTACGAGAATAAACCGCGGATAACAACTTCAACAGGAGGTAACTATGTAAAGAATGATAGGAGTGGGCCCTAGTGTTCCACCTCAAAATTGTGAAGTTGTTCAGGGATGGTGAGGTTAGTATGCGCGAGTGAGTGAGGATAGTTGAAGAAAACGATGAGGAGTTCGATGCTAGTGATAGCACTTAGCCGAGTAATTCACGCAAAGTGATGCACATGCAATCTCAAATCAAGCATCTGAGTTGCAATGGTCCAATCGTCTTCGATTGTGAACCTACGCAATCTGGTATTACTTGCTGAGACAACCTGTCAAAATTCAAAAAATGATGGACATTGTTGAAATCACAACTCGAGGTTAATAGCAACCATTGAACCCACATGTCGCTTTTGGTGTGGCAAATGTGATAAGAGGTAATGATGAGGTAGTGAAGGTTGAGTGGTTGGGGGATGTTTTCCTTTGGGAGACCAAAACGTGTTTGTGCTTGAAAGAAGTTGAGGTTGAGGGACCCCAAATAGGTGACCACCATGCCTATTAGACACCTCCATTTCACAAACGGTTAGTGAAAAACGACTGAGGATGATAAGAATACCGGTGTCTTACTATGTTGAAAAGCTTTCCATCAATGTCCCTTTGTGAAGCTCTTGAACAAATTCCGGTTCTGCCAAGTTCATGAATGAAAGATATGGTTACTACGAAAGGATTGTCAGTTTGAGGATGGATGATAGAATGCCAGCCAATGTAGTGCTATTGCTATGAGGCTCTCGTGCAAAGAAGACGATCCGGGTGTCTTCAACTATTCCATGTACAATCGGGTATTACACTTGCAAAAGCATTATGTGACCTTGGGGCAAGCATTAAATATCATTGCCTCTATCTTTTTATAAGAAGTGGTTTTGGGTGAGCAAAAGCCCCACTGCGATGTGGTACTGATGGCCCATTTGATCTCGAACGGGTTGATTAAGAGGCCCTAATTGGATACTCACAATGTGTTAATAAAGGTGGAGGCATTCAATATTTCGGCGATTTTTGATTCTGGATTGTTGAGGTTGATTTTTTGAGGTGCCCTACTATTCCTTATTATTCTTGGGAGCCATCCTTTTACTCCGGGTAGAGCTTGGTTGATATGGAGAAAGGGGAAACGAAAAATGGATTTAAATAATAAGATAGCAAATGGCTTTCAACATTTGTAGGTCATGAGGGCAGAGTGGTGAGATCCCAATCGGTTATTCTGCATATCTTACAGGATGAAAAGTTATCTGGGTACAAATAGATAGAGCGTTTGGTTGTAGATGTAGAAGCACTAGCAGCAGTGATCATAATTGATAGTGATTGTATTGAAGAGTATGGGTCATTGGTCACGGCACTTGAGTGAGGTGATGTTCGGTTTTTTAAACTAAAGAAGTTGGAGGTTAGATATGAAGACATCCCGAGGTCTGCACCGTGAAACCATCTATTAGGAGGCTCAAAAAAGTAGAACTTAAGACTCTACACTATCATAGGACATTTTCCTATGCCCATTTCAGGGATCAGAGTTGGCATTAGACTTGCAGGAAGGGGTGGTGCCTATTTTTTGATGGATTGGGGTAGAATATATTTCATGCACTGGACGATCAAGAGAAAACCACCTTGACTTGTCTTATGGGACCTTAGTGTTAAGTGAGAATGTCGTTTGGTTATGTAATGCACCCGGCCATGTTTCAGAGATGTATGATGTCTATATTCTCTGTTGGGAGGACACTAGGAGGTGTTTATGGGATATTTTTTAGTGATTGGTATCCTTGAGCGGTGTTTGAGTCATTTGTCTAAGTTTCTTAAGGGTGTGAACATTGCAACCTGGATGCTAAAGCTTGGGGGAAAAGGCAATTTCTATGTGTGAAAGAAGTGATGAAGAAGATATTGTATGTGGGTAATCGCATTGAGAGAAGGTTTATAGAGGTGCTCGAGCCAAACTTGACGGTGAAGACTTTCCTCACCTATCTTGAAAAAGGTTGTTGTGAGAAGTTTCTTGGGGAGATTAGAAAGTATAGAAGTAGAAGCTCTGCACCTTGGGAAAATCGCTACGGGGCACCCGAGATCGGCACGCTTGAGTGTCTTGAGAAAACCAATCACGCGGGTTGAGTATGATATTACCTTGGGGTTCGACAGGTCCCAAGACCGAGACCCCTGATTCATACTCATGAAAACCTTCTCAACCACTAGAACAAGGGGTTCTATGAAGGAGGGCGACATCAATCTCGCAAAAAACTTATCGATCTTCTTAAATACAGAACGACCATAGGTAGTATCCATTCCTTCATTCCTAATAGGGAAGCTCCATATAAGCTAATACCACTGTTTAAAGACTCCGATTTGGAACGTATCCTTTGCCAAAATTGATTCTCTAACTAAGGTATCATTTCTTTCAGCTTGCAGATCTGAGTTGTTGTTTTGTTGTATTGATTCCTCCTATGATTTACTCATCGGTTGGTAACCATTTATTCATCCATAGCAGGTTGAGATCCAGCAAAGCTAATAACACTATTTAAAGTCTCCAATTTGGTACCTTACGATTGTTAGCCATGATTCGCAGATAGAAGTAACATTTTATTCAGTTGATTGTATTTGCATATCTGAGTTGTAGTTGTAGTTCTGTTCATTCCCCCATGCTATTTGACATTTCTTTACTCTTACATTTGGTACCCCCAATTTTTCAGTTGTAGCATCGCCCTTCCAGTATTGGTATCTCTAACATTGAATCAAAAGATTTCATGTGTGTACCTGCAAAACTAAAAATTGTGTTAGTAAAAAAATCCATGACATGATTACCTTCTCCGTATATGTGTTTGACATGTAAACCATTTTATGCCAACATCTTTCTTATGTATGTTGCATCTACTAAAACAAAACCACGGGGTCCAGTGCCCCTCTTAAAACCCCTTTTATATAGAACTAACAGGGTGTTTCAACACTACAACTACAACATAGAGTTAAAACGATACTTTGAAAAAAATCTGATTACGGCTTTCATTTCAGTAACAAGAACTAATTCCCTCCCAATGTTTTTTGTCTCACCATACACATACTTCCCTTCAACATCCCCAATACAGAAAAAAATAGGAAATTTGCATGTTATCCTCCATCAACATTACATTTAAAGCGCTTTACAGACATGCCAATCTCACTACCTTGCAAGAGATCAATGGCCTGTAATTTTCAAAATAGTGGACCATTAAAGGCCATGTATCAGGAATATCTGCTAACTAGGGGTATAAAACCTTGGCAAACAATGATATGTTTCTGTTGATTTCCCCCACCATTCCAACAAAAGACAATGGTGCCTCCATTTCTTATTTTGTTCCGTCTTTTCCAGAATAGCCATCCAATAAGATTAGGTACAACAACAATCAATGATTTGAGTTTAGGGGAACACTCAAACTTCCACCAAGTATCAAAGATGTTATTCATTTGCACGAGAGGACATTCAATACCAGCAGCCCCTACAAACATTGTCCATAGATTTTCAGCATCAGGACATTGAACATATGAATGTTCAAAAGATTTCAGGTGATTGCTATTGCAACAACCACAAGTCATTTCATTTACAACTTTGATTTTCACTAGTACTTCTCCAATAGGAATTCTCTTTTTCCACAACCTCCACATGAAAGAGGACCTTTCTTTCTTAATGCCTCCCAAACAGATTTAAAGTGAATATGCATGTACTACTTAGCATCCATCAGGCCTTGTCCCATTTATCCTGGTGTCTTACTGGCTCCGGTACTTTGTGAATCTAATTCACTACTTCTTTATTAAATATTTGTTCCAATAGGTCATGTTCCACCTTTCATGTATCATCAGTTGATTGACATCTTCATATGTATAATAGTGATGATCATAGTAAAATAATGCCCCTAGTTGAGTCCAGTTATCAAGCCAAACGTTTGAATGACCACATTTATGTTTCCACCATATATCTTGATCAATAACATCTCTACCTTCCAACATATATTTTCAGACTTGAGTACCCCTTGCAAATTTACCACTTGTGGTCTATGTGATTTACAATATTTTTTCCATAAAAATTAGCCCACAAAGACTTTTTGTCCTAAAATTCGATCACAATTTAGCGAATAAAGCCTTGGACACATCAAACATATACCTGAACCCCAATCCATCTTTATTTTTGGGCAGACAACAATCTTTCCAAGGCACCCCAGTGCTTATTTCTCCCATGATCCCTTGAAGTTCCATAAAAACTTTGCAAAAAATTCTATGTAAATCATTAATCACACACTTAGGAGAAACAAGAGAGGATAAAAGGTATACTGGAATACTTTGTAGGACACTGTTAATAAGAACAAACTTTTTCCCCAAACTCTTCCACAGTTGAAGATTATATTGTACCTTCTTGATAAGTTCAAAAAAGTTAAAAAAATGTCTGTCTTGCATGTCCAATGGGACATCCCAAGTATATGAGAGGAAACTTTTCCTAGCAAATCTTGTAATGTCTTCCACCCCCTGTGATGAATCTATAGCAACTGCATACATAAAAAATGACTGCTTCCTTATTAAATCAATGACTAGAATCTTTTCATATCTCAAAAGTCTTGAATATCAATCCCCAATGAACATGGTCATCATAAATGAAGATAATAGTATTACCAGCATATGCAAGGAGATTGATGTTGTCACTCCACTTAGCATGCCAAAACTCTTGAACTTGTCATCCTCAGATAGATTGTTTAAAGCCCTTGACAAACACTTCAGCACATAAAGAGCAGGAGATAAGGTATCCCTTGTTTAACCCCTCTAGTAGAACGAAAAAAACCCATGAGATTGTCCATTAATGATAATGAAATACCAGTTATTTGCAATTTTGTTGTTCGTTTTTAGTTTTTAGTAATTATTGTTTTAGATTTGGTCTTGGGTCACTTTCTGTAAATCTCGGTACCATCGAAAATACTAGGATTAAACAAGAAGAAACCTAAGAATAGTATTTTGGAAAGAATAGAGAAATTATGGAAAAAATTTTCAAGTGTAAAAAAGTAAGTTGTGGTCATTTCAAACGGCCTATAATTCTAGCTCAGGAGATGAATTAGGTCTGTTCTTTATAGGGTTGGACTCCCTTGAAGATTTTTATCTCCGCTTTTCCCGTTCCCCCTTTCTTCCCCTTTCCCCTTCTTTCCAACGAACGCAAGTTTGACAGTGTATGATATCGTATGAGGGATTATAGCATCGCGATGTTGGGTTGTTGGATTGAGGAAAGTCCAATCCTAATTTTAGTAAGAGTAAAGTGGCATTTTAACCCACTATTTCCTAATTTGTTTTAAGAGTTTATTAGGGGTAAAACTAAGTTAAAGTCAGTTTTAGAAAATTGAAATATGCTTAGGGCTTGGGAGAAAAGAGAAAATAAGAAGGAGAAAGGAGAAATGCCAAAGATTCATCAAGAACGTCAAGATCTTCAAGTAGGATTCGTTGGGGGTTGATCCCTATAGGTATGTGAGATCTTTATGTGTTGGTTTCATTCACCCGCACACTAACATGTTTAATTCCGCGAGTTTTGAATTGATTGGTTGATGAATATTGAAGTTTTTGATGAACAATTGATTGAATTATTGTGGTGAGTTGTCGCATATTCAGTTGATTTTGGAGTGGTGTTTTCGGGTCTATTTTTCGGAGCTATAATCAGTTGGGTATTGGGTTCTTAGTGATCCTAAGGACGAGGTTAGATCATGGAAAATTTACAAGGTTTAGAAGCATGAAAAGGTGAGAAGGGAAAAAATAGGAGGTCCGTTTGGAAATTGAAAGGCTTTTGGGTGCGACGCGCCTTAACCCCCCCCCACCAAAGTCCTCAGGACAAACATCCGTCTGACAGGCTCTGGCATAGCCGCCAGCCAGAGTGCCTCAAACCAGAGTCTGTCCGTCAGGCTCTAGCGCTCTACGCCTCTCAGAGCACCAACGATACCTGGTGACCACGTCTTTTCTATTATTTTGTACTGTCCTAAGTGACTGATTGCACTTTCTAGTAGATTACCCCCCCAAATACTCGATAGGTACATTTAAAATCATAAATGACATCCCATAAAACATGAATAGGTAACCTTGAATTCCTAAATTCCATTCAAGAAGAAAGTTAGGATCAAAGTTCAAGGAAGTGAAGAAGTCAAGTCTAAAAACTATGAAGTAAGTGAAAGTAAGGTTTCTTAAAGTTTCAGCAGTCTTATTTAATGTTTTTTTAACTTCGTTGAAGGCTCCAAGTTTCGAATTAAGTTGAAGTATTTCTTCAAATAAGTATGAAGGGGACACGTATTCCCCAATGAGATTAGATCAAAAGCTTGAAAGGCAAGTAAAGTAAAGAGTGAGTTTATTTCTCAAAAGTATAAGGGAACTAAAGTATAGATAGGAAGTTATATAAATGTTTTACATTAAGTTAAAGGGAAAAACTAAGATTCCCAACAGATCTTAACAAGAAAAGGGAACGTGATTCGCAGGAGGGTTTTTAAAGTACACAGGGTTGAGCCAATATTCAACTCCCGAGCGAAGGAAGTTAAAGTTAAAGCATGAGCTAAAGTATGTGGGAGTAGTATTGAGATCGGATGTGGGGATGGAAGTTCTCAAATAACTCAGCTCCAGGTAAAACATGGTTTAAGGGTCATACTTTTTAGATGCTCATGTTGGTAATTAAAGCCGTGGGGCCACTGGTTGAGGATGTCTATGCGACGGCAAAGTTATATAAGATTAATTCTGCGCAGGGACAAGAAAGTTGTATTCCACTTAGGTCATGGTTGGTGATTGTCAGTTAGAGAATCTCCACAAAACTATTATATTTCATATATCAGTTAAAGTGGATTGCTATTGCATTCTTGAAGAAACTAACCTTGGCTTTACTATGTTACACGTTTATATATACATATTGTATATAGTTGCATGTTTCAAATTGCTTTATATACATACATTGAGTAGAGTATTTCTTGAGTTGATCACAACCAAGGTAAGTTCATCTTATTCTGATCAAGCTTAAGTCGTGGTTTAGCATTTCAACTCGCATATTCGTACATTCAATGTATTGATACCAGTTGGCCTCCATCGTCTTATGATGCACACGCAGGTAACCAGGATCAGCATCCAGCGCATCATTGATCCAGTTGGAGCACTCAGAGTCAGTGGTGAACCTCCTTGCATCCGGAGGATCTTTTTTATGCTTTTATCTTTAAATTTCAGAATGTTGTGGGGTTTGTCCCAACATTCATCATAGTATTTTTATAGACTTCTTAGACGGACAGTCAGTTAGTTCAGTTGAGTCTCTTTTATTTTAGATATTATACTGAAACTGAAGTTAATTGTGTACAAAAAAGTTAATTAAGTTAATTATGAGAATGTTCTTGTTTATATTTGAGTAAAGTCTTTCGCGAGTAAGTAAGTCGGTCCAAGTGTTCGCTCAAGCCCAACCAATGGTCTTGGTGCTGCCACGTCAAGGGGTGTAGCTCTGGGCTGGTGGCACTTGGTACTCAAGTATGTAATTTTTGGATAACTTTATCCAATAACGGGCTCCACCAATAGTTTGTTTTAAAAAATAAGTGAGAGGAAGACACGCGGAACTTGAAGAGAATTTAGGGGCGTATTTAACTCTTGTTGCAACTCAAGTTATGTTAGTCAAGTAAATGAATGTCTTTAAGGATTTCAATAGGTCGAGGGTGAAATAATAATTTGCGTAAAGTTTAAGGGTATTTTCAACACGTCTCTCTTTTTTTTCCTTGAGGAAAAAAATTAAATCTTTTAACTAAACCTTGGTTTTAAAACACCAATAATATTGAGTCGTCCATGCTGAGGTGTTAATTTTATGTATTCCTAATTTCATCAAGCTTAAGAGACTAAGACCATCTCCAACATATCTCTATTTTACTTTCTATTTTCTATATTTGGAGAGTAAAATAGAGAACACGTTCTCCAACCACATTCTAAAAGGCTCTTCATTCTCTATTTATAGAAAGATGAATAGTAGTTCTCCTAATTTGGAGAACTGTTATCCATTCTCTTTATATCACTTTTTGGTTATTTTAATATTATTTATGTTATATAATATTCGTAATTAATATACTATAAATTATAGGGCTAGGCATTCGGTAGTTCATTTCGATTTCGATTTCTTTAATTTGACTCATCTTTTTGTAATCAAATCCGACTTATTAAACTGATTTCTACACTTAATTAGTTTAATGAAATCATACAAAATATGGAAAAAGAAAACTTGAAATTGAAATGTAATGGGTAATGATGGCTATCCATTTCTTATAATTTTTTTAAGAAATGTTGGTATGCAACAATGGTGGTTGGGAGTTAGGATGATGGATTTACATGACTTAGTAGGATTATTACTTGATTCTAGTAAACGCAAAGCTTATTATATGCGATGAAATTCAAAAAGTACGATCGAGTACCTTGAACAAGAAGTTGAAAACTTGAAATCGCATATCGCAAGTCGTGGTCGCTAGAGCCTGGACACTGGAGCTAGAAGTCGAATTTGGAAAAAAACAGAAGGTGCAGCGAGAAATCAAAAAGGAAACCTAATGCTAACTTGCTAGTTGCAAAGGGAAAAAAGGGAAATAAAACTTCAAAGGCTTAGTAGTTAGTATATTTGATTACATAGTATCTATTATAGTATGTATTGGTATGTATATTTCGGTTAAACTGAAATATCAAAAATACAAAAAAAGATGTTACCGGAAATCGAATCGAAATATTGAAATACAAAATATGTTATCAGAAACTGAACCGAAAACTGAAATACTGAAATTAAAATACTAAAAAAAATTGATTCGGTTCGATATTTCAATTTTTCGATATTTATGTTCGGCCCTTATAAATCATATAAGACCATTAATTAAGTCTCTAATATTTGTAATTATTTTCTAATATAATATAATATTTAAAAATACATCATTGACAAGTATACAACTTTCATCCCGAATTAACTATTTTCCAAAAAAAGAAATGGTCACTTTAAATGTATAATCTACTATTAATAAATTTTCCAATATTAAAGATGCACAAAATTTATATGATAGATTCAATCATAAGAGGGCACAAAAAATTTAAATGATGATTCATCAACGGCAAGGGCTTAACATACCTTAAAGTATTGAAAATGTACAAAAGTAACTTATCCACTTATTGGCTCCAAAATGTCCTTTTATCCACCTATTGGTCTACCAATACCTTGTCATCCACCTGTGGTTCAAAATGACTATTTTTAATTGTTTTAAAATTAAACTCTTTTTAAATATTTTGTTAATAGGGGCGTTAACTATTATATTATTTAATGGAAGTTATTAATATAATTTATAAAAATCAATCCACTACCACTCATTATAACTAAACGTCTACTCAATTATGAATTCAATTATAAATCAAAAATCGTTCAAAAGATACTAAACCGATGAAATTATAGATTACTTGAAAATGGACATTTAAATATCGTGTTCGAATCTGAAGCCCCAATTAAATTTAGGTTGACCGCTTATTTATGAGGACATTTCTTTCAAAATTGAATTAGAAATTTGATGATAAAGGTAAAGAGAATAATACATCCTGATTAAATTCATGACTTTTTAAAATAAATTTTATAAAGTTATGATTTATTTTACAAACCTAGCTTAATATATGATGTTGAAAAAATTACCTATGAAGTAACATCAATATGAGACGTAAGAATAATAAGATGAACATAGTCGACTTTTAAGTTTATCGGTGATTTTTATGTAGCCACTGAAGTATGATAATTTACGTCTTATATTTTTTAAAAACACTCCATTGGCAGTTTAGCTGCAGTAATTAATATGACGGGTCATTAATTTAGAGGATTTACTTAGTAATGGATAGATAGTGGATAGAGTTATAAATTACACTAAGAAGTTAAATTCTAACAACTAGTGAGCGCCATGGATTTACAAAATATTAAATTAGGTTAAATCTATAAAACCGTTAAGTTAATAAGTGGTCCATTTTGACCCATAGGTGGATGAAAGGGTGAATTTGGACCCAATAAGGTGGGTGGGACGGGCATCATTTTGTAGCAATGGGGATTGAAGGTTAATTTATAAAATGTTCCAATACTTTGAGGATATTTAGGGCCTTTCCGCTTCAATCAATAACTTAATGTTATAATGATGTAAGCTTATACTTTGAATGAGCATAAAAATACTTTGACGCAATCGTTGAACATAGGAAAGTCCAATAGTTACAACAAAATGGATGCAGCATGAAAAAATTTTTAGTTGTAAAAAAAATCACTAGTATATAACACAACAATTTAAATACAAGATAAATAACAATACATAAGATAATAATTATAATAATTACAATAATAATTTAGTAATTCGATTAGTCATTTCTAAATCCATCAATATTTGGAAATAAAATAGTATATGGATCAGAGAATAACGTGAAGATTTTAAAAAGGAAAAAATTGTATATCACATCAAAATTATATAGGGTGGTTAATTTGAAAAAAAAAATATTTTATGAAATAACAAATAAAAAGAATAACATAATATTGAGAAGAAAGAAAAAAAATTATTTTTAAAAGAGAAAATGGAAAACTAAATTTGAATTTAAAATTTTCCAATAGTTTACTATCCTTCTGAGACTGATTTTCCACCCATTAGGTGTCCACATTTCTACAATTGTTCTTTGTTGATTTAGCCTTAAGTTGTAAATATCTGAAATAATATTTCTCATAACATCCATCATGACAATTAGCTTCCCCAAAAGCTTGTTTTTTCTCTATCTTAACTTTAACCTTGGTTTTGTTCTTGAACCCATCCCACAAGAGACCCTTTATGGAGAGATTACTTCATTTGTCATCCACTTTATCTTCTCTCCTCTACTGATTTTAATGATTTTTCCTGATAATAGTTACTTCTTGTTTTTTTTTACTTGTCTACTTTTAAATTGGTATATTTATTTAAAAAATAATTAATGACATAGTAAGTATATTTTGTTCTTATTAATTATTATGAAGTGGATGAAAAATTCTACATTTTCAAATTAATTAGTCATTTAATTGAGGATATAATAGATAAAAAAGAATTGTCCTTTCTTAATTTGTCAAAATGGACAAGTAACTAGGAACAATTTTTAAAAAAAAAATGAACAAGTAATTAGAGACGCAAGAAGTATTGCTCGTTCCATTGGGTCAGTTTCTTCTCACATTTCTCTATAATATTGTTCAGGGTCACTTTAGGTTTGTTTTTTTTTCAGCACCCAAAAGCATCCCAAGGTATGTAGTCGGGAGAGCCCAACTTGTCCACCTAGAATTGTGTTTGGTGCCTCCATTTTATTTACTTCACTAGTTTCTGAGGACGTGCTTCGCACGTGTGTTTCATGTAAATTTTTATAGATACAAAATGACTAAATCTCATGGAAAATATATAATAATTATAATAATAATAAAAGTACAATTACAAATAATTCAAAGGCTTACGGCAATAAAATATTCATAAAAAAAACTAAATGTAAGAGTCTAAAAGTGGAAAAACTGACAAAAAGAAAACAGAATATTAAGATAAAAATATAATATAGACATTATTTCTTATAGATTGATGATACTAGATTGAAAAGTATAAGTACAAACTTAGTACATAACTCTCTGAGTTTTTACGACTACCTTTCAGTATCCTATCAAAATTCGAGTCTTCACTTCATCGTTTTTATTATAGAATAAACAGATAGCCTAATTAATCTTCATAGAGGTTCATGAGATAAAGAAGTTGAATTTATAGAAGTAGAATAACTGAATATCAAAAGATATCTAAAGTTTTTAGTTTAAATGTTGGAGGTTATGAAGATGAAAAGATGAGAGTTATGAATATAAGGTAGTAAAAGTTAAATAAGTAATTAGAAAAGTAATAAAAATAAATTAAAGAATATGACAAAAAGAAATTAAAGTTAGCAACACATGTAAAGAACAACGAAAATTTCTTTACATGTAATTAAGCATATGGATTAAATTTGTGAAGCTAGATCATTCTTAATAATAATCAAGAGGCTATTATCAAGGTGCGTCTCCATGTTGTAGATTTGCACCCTTTACAAGTATTAAATTTCGTTATTTATCATAAAGAATAATACTTATCCAATCAATTATATTATTCATGAGCGGGTTAAGGAAAAAGTATACGTAAGAGGGAAAGAAAAGAAATTTAGGTCAAGATTTAAAAAAAAAAATATAACGTATTATATACAGGAGATTATAGATGATAAATATTAATAAATTAGATATGTAATTGGAATAATTTAGGAAGTCCTAAAACTCTTAAATTATTAAATTTATACAATTAAAATTTTAAATATTTTATAATAATTGAATTTGTAGAAGGGTATAAAACTGTAATTTAAATTGTCAACTTTGTTGTTCAATTTATGAGTATGATGGACGGGGTAAAAAAAATTCTTCCTTCATTTAATATGCAACTCAAAAGTTCCTTCAAACAAGATTCAATATTCTCTCGAATATCGAAGATTCTTCGCTGCCCACAAAGAGAGTGACACGTACCTCTTAAAACTTTCCACAGCATTTCGCGCCACATCGACATCTCTCAATCAGTCATTTGTGTTACCAAATCCAAGAAATGTGGCAAACATTACAAATAACAAGTCTGAAGTCTAGTCTACAAAGTTATGAACAATACAATTATGCCACTATAGACAATTAAGAATATGCAAATGAACAACTTTCGTCGAACATTTATATGATACATTTATATATAATAGATCAAATTTATTGAAATATCAATATATACTATTGTTGCACATATGATTAGAGTCTTTGTCTTAATGGTAAAGAATGTCTGGGCTCGCCCAGTACGATCCTTTACTATCCAAATACCCAGCTGTTTCCTCGACAGCTTGTGTATCTGACTCTACTATTCCCACCTCCCGGTCTCTGGTAATATAAGATGTGCATCATCTTGAATTGTCTGACTTTATGCAAACCTGTCATTATGTGAATCAAAAACTCTTATGTTCTTGTCATACAAATTTCAAGAGTTTTTTGTGGGTCCTTCAAAATCTTTTTTTTTTCACCTCTCTCAAATCTAATGCTTTTTTAGATATTATTTTCTCTGTCACATTATATGATATTATTTAATTTATTTTTCTAGTTATAAATTATTTTTATCAAAAAAAATAAAATTAAATATAAGTGTACTTTTTTAAAGTTAAATTATTTCTAATTATGAATAGGGGTGTTCACTGGTTGGTTTGGGCCGGTTATTGATCAAAATCAAAATCAAACCAATTTAACCGGTATTAAAATTTATCAAAACCAAACCAACCCAAATATAATGTACATTTATCGATTTTGGTTTGGTTTGGTTATTCGGTTATTAACCATACGTAAAAATAGAACGAACAATTCATTCAAAACGTGAAAAAAGTGACAACAATTCATTCAAACGAAAAAATAGTTAGAGCTGCATTTAATTACAGAAATCTTTCGATCATTGAACTAATGAATAATAACACATCAAGATTACACTATTTTGGCATTAATTATGAAAGAAGAGATAATGACATTTTTGTCACCAACAAAGGAGATTGCGATACGACACTATTATACATGAAACCAATAAGAAAAATGTTCTCACCTAAACATTTTTATAATAATTAAAATAAATTGATTGCAACTAGGTAAAATCTTTAAAATTGTTTATGAATATAAATCTTATGATGTATAATAAAAATTATGTATATAACTGGTGCGGTCGATTGAGTCAGTTTATTGTCTTTTGTGGTTTTTCGAACAAAATCATAATCAAACCAATTACTATGGGTTCTTAATAATCTAAAATCAAACCAAATCAAAATCCAAATTAAATCAATTTATTACTCGGGGTGATTGAGTTTTAGATTCTGGATTCCATTTTATGACAAACCATAACACCGTTAATTATAGTGCAAATTCATTTTGAGACATAAAAAAAACATTTGGGACTTGTTAAAAAAAGTATATCAATAAATTGGTATAAAATAAATATTTACTAATCACTAAATTTAATTAAAATTTTAATTTTAGATATTTACTTATATTAAATATAAAATAATATTGCAACAAGTTCCTACCCAAAAAAAAAGAATATAGAAGAAAAGATTATGTGACAATTACACATATATCATTGTACTTTTTCTTCCCTCCTAAGTAGAAGGTTTGGCCTAATGTTTTACAAAAAAATAACAGCTTCTTTTCTTCCTTTTAAGTCTATAGGTGACACTTTTGATTTGGATTTTCATACATTCTTTACCAAATTTAACACTGATTAAAATTAAGTAGCAAAATTAAAGATAACAATGACTTCAAGTAAAAATCGATAAATTAATGTTATTTTTTTTATTGTATGATACTCTCTCTGTCCCTAATTACTTGTTTATTTTTGAATTGACACACCAATTAAGAAAAAAATAATTGATATAGTAAATTTACCATCTTCTCCCTATTAATTATGAAATGGATGAATTAAAAACTAATTTTAGCATTTTCAAAATAATTAAGTGAGGATATAATAAATCGAAAAAAATTATTTTTTTTTGATTTGTCAATAGACAAGTAATTAGTGATACGTAAAAAAGAAAATGTGGACAAATAATTAGAAACAGAGTGTGTTAAGTAAAAATCTCAACTCATCCATTATAAATCTATTATTTCAGTATATACATTTTACCGTGTTTTTTATAATTACTAGCAACCCTAACCGAAGAAAAAAAATTATATGGATTGTATTTGGTGGAAAACAAATTGTTGAAGCCATTCATTATCGATGATAAAGTCGTTAAATTGAGCAAAATAGATGTGGACTCACCGAAAAAATTTGTTATTTGCTTTTTTAAATTTTGTACGCCTTTCGTAAAATTTCTGACTTCTCTTTCTCATTGAGCAGATTCAATATATAGAATGACCATAAGTGAAAGTAACATATATACTAAATATATACATATAATGTACATTTATTTTCAACCCATTTACACATAGAAGCTGTGTCTCTGCCTGCAGCATGATACAAGTCAAAACCAGCAAAAGATTCATCCATTGAAAAGTTTGCAAAACTAATCATTCAAAAAGCTAAACCATAAACACTGTTGGCTCAAGCTGTTGATCCCACCCCAAAGGCTATCAATCTCCAGAACAACAATGTGACTAAATTATAGCAATGTGATTGGAGATTTTTCGCGCTCAAAGTAGTCTCAACAACCAATAAAAACCAAGTATACTAAAACACGTCCGAACAAAACCAAATAAAAAAACCAAGGTACTCAAGAGTACTTTTTCATTTGTAGCACTCTGGAAAAGATAAAAATTTTGAAATATTAGTCGAATAGTGTTATAAAACAACAAACAAAAAAGGTTTTTTCATCATCGATGTAAACAGCAGTAAAGAAATTATCTGAGTTAAGGCATGTCAAACAATACAGGATTAAAAGAAAGTGTGTTAATTACCAGAATCTGATCTTTGTAGGTAGGTGTGAGTAACTGCAACTGTACCTTGAACAACTATCGATGAAATAAACAATACGAAAAAGAGAGCAAGGGAGAAGAATTCATCCCAGTAGGCCACATTCTATAAGCACACCACTTGTAGGATCACAGTTCTTGCCATGCCAATGGCCGTCTCCAATCGTCATGAATGATATTCAGTAACTCTAGATGTATACTTCAAACAAGAAAAATCAGGCTTCGCTTTCAACAGTTGGTTAGGATTTGTTGAGGCAAAGTCTAGCTTCCTTGCTGCACATTACATCCTGACGCACTGCTTCTACCTCCCTCCACGCATTGTAAATATCCGGGTGATAACTGTGCCTATTTCTAATTACACTATCCAATCCTAAATTCGCGTCTAATAGAAGTTCATTTTTAAATTTATATTCATAGTTGGATATCCTCTCCAGACATTAACCCATCGAAATTAGCTGCTGAGTTTATTTGGCGATCTAAAATATTCTCATTTCACTGGAAAGTGGCGGTAAGCATTGTGACATAGGTCGAAAGTAAATAAAAATTATTTGGACACTTATTTAGAAGGAAAATAAAATATCGGTGAGCTTTCTTTTAATTGTAATTATAATCCATTTAGACTTCCAAAAAATAAAAAAAAATCTAGCAGTCAGGCTCTGCATTTTCTTCTTTTACTCTCAAGAATTTCATTCACAGTGAGCTTCTAATGGACTGAGCAAAGCTGCTAAACATTCAACCCCCAGAGCATATTGAATAGGCTCTGTAAATTTCAAAAACGCTCATAATCCACTGAAGAAAGAAAATAAACAAATGGGAAAAGTAATGTTTTCCAGATGGGTTTTTTCAAGATAGTTAACCACTTTTTTAACGGTAAGAGGGAGGTCATTCAGAATGTGTCAGCTCCGGAATGGGGGAGGTGGAGTCAACTAATTTTTCGCCTTCACAGTAACAGACCAACAACAAAAAGATGATATACAGGCTGAAGGAAGAAATAGAATAGCAAGTGATTTCATAGCCTCCAAATAAAAACACACCACCAGCACCAAGCCCCGCCTCCCAAAATAGTTTCTCGTGGAGAAGGTAACTGAAAATCCAAAACCATCAAGAAATAGAACCATGGGAAGGCACTTTCTACCAGGAATTGTTCCCATCAACCTTAAAAGTCTCCAGACCTAAACAACAGCAATCAGACAATCGAAAATGAAAAGCCTCCCAGAAGATAGGTCACCATATAATACCATCGAATGCCTACTTCATCATAAGTTGTAGCGAATTTAAAAAGGAATTCAAACATTCATGTCATGATCAGACAAGCAACTTTTCAAACTGCTTAAGAGCAAGCCGACTTAATATTACAGGTACGTGTTAATATACTATGCGCAAGATTCAAGGTAAATCATCTCTCGTCCATCCAGATATAAAATTTAACACATGGGGTTCAGTAAAGTTGAGGTTGAAACGAAAGCTAAACGCATTCTTAGCAACTATCACTTCCTCCCCCTAAAATAAAATAAAACCCAGCATTTTCAAGGTGGTCCTAACGAAAGCGCCCGATCAGAGAAACACGTCGCACAAGAAACTGCAAAGCCGGCATAACGTCGCTAAGTATTATATATCTCCGAACTTGGGCAAGTCCTACACAGAAGTATAGTCAACACAATTTAGTTGAGTTTGCAACTTCGTTACCATGGTTATGGGGGGGCCATCAACTAAGTTGCACGGAACTCTTCATTTCAGATGCCGCACCCGTGTCTGGATTCTCACAAAAATACACTCTACTTTGGAGGGAATACGGAACGCACCGTTAGAGATATTTTGAAGGGGTCCGAAGACATAGGCCATCGATAATAATGGGTCAAGCGCATCGAAGTCTAGCATGTCACCTGTAAATACGCATAGTTTCAACGTTTTCCACGATGCCCTCCACCTGACCTAGCACCAGGATTGCGAGAAAATTGCAGCTTTAAGCTGACTGAATCACGCTCATGCTCATCGAATTTATAACCTGCAAGATTTAGTTTTACTACACCATCGCAACAAATTTCTCTTTCAGGGATGACTCAAATGTACACCAGCAACATGTGATATTGTATACATTATCGGAAAATTGGATCTGGGGTTTGCTTTCAAGCGGAAAAGGTTCAGCATGCAACCAACAAACGAAATGACGAGGTATTCCCCATGTTGTGGCAGAGTCAAAGGCACATGCAGAGCTGCGCAAGAGAACAGCTTCCAGATGTCCTTCAACTGCTATCAAAAGTTTAATCCCCTCAAAATTGCCAGAAAACCAAAATTTTAACATACAATTCACACCCCTAAATAAGATGAAAGGACTGCAGAAGAAGAAGAGAAGAATTAACCACTATACTTGAGCATGGGAGGAAGGAGAAAGCCTAGATTCTAAGATTGAGCTTTGGAGACAGACTACCAAGACAAACTAATCTTGTTTAATGTGTTTAAGCACTAGGCATTTGTCCAGAAACAGCTCCACATAATAACTAAGAGTTTTGTAATTTACAGAGCTACTATCTCCCCAGCACAGCTTTATCTTAAGAAATTTAGAATATTAACAAAACACCGATCTTGTTTAGTGCTATTCGGATGATAAATTCAGGATTCTCCACAACCAGCACTGAATAATGAGGTACCCATGTCATCAGCTCTAAAGAACACGTGGAGAAGTTTCTTATCAATAGCTCTGACAATAAAAAGAAATGGTCGAACCACAATTTGCACTAGTGATGAGATAAACTACGTTCAAAGGAGATCTGGAGAAAATGCTGAAAAAATGGCCCAAGAATCTCCATAAATTCAGGAGGTGGTGTCACTTCCCACGTACACATTCCTCAAACTATATTAGAGAAAAAGTTGTAGAGGAGACAAGTTAGTATGGCACTCAAAAGGCTGGAAAGAGCAAGGTGAAAATGTAACCAAATGTGAGGAACCAGCATCGTCAGGATAATTACAAAGAGAATAACCCGGGTAACCAAACTCAGGAAAAGAAAGATACCAATCTACTTAGACTTGCCAATAAAAGATTGTTCCCATTTGTTCATACGAAATTCACTTTTTTCAAAAGAAAATTTCAAAACAACAGTTGGTTATACATTTGGAAGAGTTTTTTCAAAAAGAATTTGAAGATGAGTTTCAAATTCAAAAAGTGGATGATTTCAAGAGAAATTTTTTTCCCACTCACAAAATTTCAACTTTTTTCAAGTCAAATGCATGTCCAAACGCAACTCGATTTTCAAATATCACAATTTTTTATGTCCGATTGCCTACTTAGAGTTATACTTCTACGAATCGTAAATAAAGCGTGCCAAGTGTAGGAGAGAGTAATCTATTTTAGAGGTTTTTGCAAGTACGCACAATTTGACAGGATTGCATATGGATTATTATCACATTTTCTATGCCCAAGCACCCAGAAAGAGTTATAATCCTAATTTTGCAACTTAGAAGCAAAAATATTTCTTCTTGCTCTCGTTTAAACATTGAAAACCTCAATCTTATATCCCTCTATCCCAACTTATATGGCGCACTTCCCTTTCTCTGTAGCAAAAAGTGTCACATTTTTACATTTACAAAAATTTAAAATTCCAATTTTACATTAATCAGAAAATTGTGTCCGGTCAAACAGTACGAAATAAATTGAGATCAAGGGAGTACTTGTGTCTGCAGGTTACCAAAAGGGGCAAGAATATGAAGGCTAACTGTATTAGTAGCAGTCACGAGATGTGACTACAGAAGGGTTTGTCAAGCTCACCTTGTAATGCATCCATTGCAGTAGCTGCATGAAGGGGACTAACGAAATCAACAAAGCAAAGAATCAAAGGATCGCCACCAGCCTGCATAAGTTGATAGAGCAGTGAACCCAAAATAACAGTATACAGAACTAGAACTCGATAAGATGTGGAAGGTATTCTTACATGTCTTGATCCTTTTGGTACCAGCCTAACTTCTTTGTAACCTAAAAAAGGGCGGAATAAATCTGCAAAAACTTAAGTCAAGGAAAAAAATAGATTGGGCCATATGACAATAAGAAAAGAAATTCTTGCCACACAAGGATACGTGACACCTCTCTTCTTGTACAATCCGCAGGCAAACCCTCTACAAACAATGTACTGCTAGCATCCGGAGGAAGGGTAGCTTCTGGTCTGCCAGCTACCATTCCCACATTCCTGCTTTTGAAAGCTAGCGGGTCGGATCCCCCAATGCCCATAACACGTGGATCATCGATAGGGGGATGGCCACTAATTCCACTATGTATGGATCTTGCAGACTCACTGGCAACATGGGAGGAAATTTGCTGGAAATTTTATGACTATATTAGACCTATACAGCATCAAGAAACCAATCTCAAAATAAAATAAAAATTAAGTACCCCGCTACGGAGGTAGCGCTCATAGGATGCTTCAATAGGATCTGCGTCTCTCCCGACTCGAGGCATTCCCCTTTCAGCATCACGGCCATAATAGCCAGGATATTCAGGACCACTTGGAGCATCTAAAAAGGGGAAAACACCAAAAGAAATTAATTGCAGAAAGAGAGAAGGAAACACTAAATTGTGGGTCAGGAGCACAAACTAACAAGAAAAAAAGAGTAAAATTAAGCTAATAAAGTGCAACAAATATCAGCATGAACATGAGATAACCAAATATGAACCAAACCTGAAAGTTGAAACAATTTTTACCCTCATTTCCCTAATAAACTTTTCAAGGGTTTGGTTAAAGAAACTTTGTAGTAATGCAGAGTTGCAACTTAAAATCGTCAGTACCAGTGGGCTGTGGACTAGCACAATCCTAGCAAATAATATCATTGCACTTCCATACTTTTCATTGATAAACTGATACATACAACAACTAGTCAACTACTACACATCAATCCTAAGCTAGTGAATCAGTTATATGCATCATTATTGTTCATTAGGGGTGGGTAATTGATCAATCCAGTTCTGTTTTAAAACTTCGGTTCGGATGTGCTCTCTCTTTCTTGTCTAATCCACCGTTATTTTATTCCTCTTAATTTTCTCCCCGCCCTCTCGCCGCCCTCCCCCTATATGCCCCTCTACTTTCTCCCCTCCACCACGTTGTCCCAGCTTTCTTTCATATCCTCTTCACTCTTCCGCTTTCTCCCACTCGTACTCTACCCTTTTTTCTTTTCCCTATTTTTCCGTCCTACCTTTGCCCCTTTACTTTCTCCTCCTCGCCCCCTTGCACGTTTTCTCTGTCCTTTTTTCATTCTCCCCACCGGTTTACTCTATTGTGTTAGTTACGCAGTCATTTCAATTTGATTGCCTGGTGGCTAAAGAAAACGACTGAATCTTCTTGTGTTAAGTTAAAGATATGTTGAATACAGTAAAATGTTCTTTAATCTTGTGGTCTTAAACCACATGGAAAGTTGAAATTAAAGAGTATGCCGGGAAAAGGGAAAGAGACTTTATTCTTGAAACAAACTAAAAAGGGAAGTAAGATGAGCAAAATTGAAAAGGAAGGAGTATTAGTTTTTGAATACATGAACTGATCAGTGATCATCGAACAGAAAATTACTCAGTTCGGTTTTTATCATTTCAGGCCACTGCTGTTCCACCCCATTTTAGCTCATGTCGAATGTTCACTATTTTTCTTGAACCCTCCTTTCCCCTTGAGACCTTATAATGATGTTGAATTGAGGACTTATTTCAACTTACCTACATTGGTTTCTGAATACCACCCTGCATGACTGCTACTAGTCTATCTTGACATATCGAATATACTTACTCTTCTATAAAACCCCTGCAACATATAGTCTTGGATTATATTTGGGTTTTGTGCAAAATAGACTTGTGCTTAAGGTACACCTCATCTTTCCACCCTAAACTGAACATAAATCATCAAATAGCTTATACACCCTCAAAGCAGATTGATTACTAGAAGTAAATTTGTTCAAGGAACAGCTCGTCTTCTGGTAATTAATATTCTGAAACCTTCCCAACTACCTAATCATCAAAATGTCTCATGTACTATAGTTGAAGGGAAATCTAGTGCTGCCAATAGGTTGGAACCAAAGATGCAAGACTCCAAAGACAGCAAGGAGTTTCATACCTTCATTTTCTCTGCCTCCTTTTGTACTCAATCACTTTGTTATCATTGAGAAACCCAGTTAAGTTAGTAATTTAAGGATCCCATGGCCCAAAAATTATTATTTCTCCATATGTGTCCCGTAAATATATTTAGTCAGGTCATTAAATGTAATCAAGCCTTTTTCTTTTTTTGAAACTAGTAAAGAAATCGAGCCTCCTTCTTAAAAATCAAAAACTTAAGTTGTTTTTTTTTAAAACTTGTAAGGTTGTATTCTTCCACATTAAGGGCATGTTGGCCACCACCAAAAAGTACCAATTACAAACTTCCTAACAAATCTACAATATGATTTGTATCTATTATGCATAACTGTTTACACCATAAAAGTAGAGATACTATACAATTCCATTTGACCTTGAGTATGGAATTGGATCTATTGTCGAAACATCTACTACTCCTTTCCTTCCGAACTGACCACCATATACAAGATGGTATCAACCTCCACCATCTCTTCTGGCTCTTGGTGCCTCCTCTCCTCAACATGTTTGATGTACGTTCTGGCATTGTCCAATTCAGATTGATGCTAAGGAACAAACTAAAAACCTAAACCTAAGTTATAAAATCCCAAACCTAAAAAAACTAAAAGCCAGAAAAGGAAAACCAAAATTTCAGATTTTTTGGGTTAAAAACCATCACTAAAATTAAGCTGTCTCGGTCCAATATCATAAAACTTATTCTCTCTGGCACTAGAATTACTCTCCATTTTCTACTGGCACATAAACCTCTAACAAGACTAAACGAGTGCTCAGTGCTAATAAACATCAAAAGTAAATGTACCAACATGACTTAAAAAAAAACTAATCCCAACTACATCCTTCTCAATTTATATGACACTGTTTAACTTGGTAAAAAATTTAAGAAACACAAAAAAGCTTTTGAAAATTATGTTCTAAAATAAGCCTTGTACATTTGTGTAGTGAGGAATCATCCCATTAATGGTAAAATGAGAATTCTAAAGTCAAGTTATCTCTATATATAGAAAGGACACAATCTTTAAACAGGCCTAAAAGAAGTAAGTGTGTCACATAAATTGGGAAAGAGGAGGTAATTGTTATTGCCTATATAATATTGGTATTCCATTGTGCCTTACTAGTCCGCAAGGATCCGAGGAGATTGTACATTACTTCCATAATATTATTTTATTTTTGAGAAAGTTAAGAGTTTTATAGACAAGAAATACACCAATAGTGTATATCAGCAGTAATTACAGGAGTAAATGAGCGAAACACCAAAACCTTTTACCACCTACACCCTCATAAACTATCTAAAATATAAGTAACTTCCTCCACCTCATTATGTAGGGTAATGTATACACCAAAAATAATTGGTCACCAAACAGTTCATCTTCAAACTCTAAGCTCTGGAAAGGGATGCTCTTGTTTTCAAAACATACTTGATTCCTTTTCCTTCCAAATTATACACCCAATGCAGGCTAGGACAATCTTCCATCTCTCCTTATGTCCTCACACATTCCCATCATTGTTCAAGCATGCTAGCATATCTGAAATATTTTTTGGCATAGTCCATCTGAAACCCCTAAGGTTCAGGAAAATCTGCCAAAGCGGTGTTGTCACCTTGCAATGTAAGAAGAGATAATTTGTCGTCTCTATTTCATTTCAGTTTCACTAAAAGCACCTAAAACATAACTGCCTCCATTAGGTTTGTCTCATCCCCTCTTACACACCTTCCTCCCTATGATCTTATACCTACAACCGGTGCATTTGCTAGGCATAAATGCTAGAGCTTTTTTTTATGACAAGGGAAACCCGCAACCGCTACCCTTTAGGTGTGCAAAGAGTAAAACCCCCACTCCTATGCAATAGCTCGCAAACCACATAAGAGAAGTAACCCACCAGAAGAAACCCAGGGACGACGAGGCTAGGACCCATAAGGCAAACCCAGTACGGACGAGAGCAACCATAAGGGCAAGCCCTTGCTTCCGCTGGCGAGCGGTTTCGAACTTGAGACCTACCAACTGAGTCCCAAGCCCCAAACCCTGAGCCACCCGAAGAGTGGAGGTGCTAGAGATTTTAACACTCCTTACAAACTAACTGGTTCTTTCTAATGTTTCCATGGGATGTCTTCCTTCCCAACTTCCCATATATATCCCATGTTTCATCCACTTGTAGTTTTTTGCTAACTAGTTACTCTTTGTTCCCATCACTGACTTCACGTTTATTTGTGACTCATCTCCTTTATCTCTCTTCTTCGATTTACATTCAAGACTACCTGTTTATGCTTCATAGTCATATCTTTCCTTGGAACAATGTTGCAATCCTTACATGTGGTTCATCACATCTTTGGGTAAGGACAAATTTTGTTGGACTATGATTAACCCACTCTTCAATGTTATTAAGCGATATTTTCTATATTTCAAGTATGTGTAGCTATAACTAAATCATAAGCTAAAGCAACATCTACACTCTACAATATCTTTCCTTCATCATTCCTAGTAGTATATATTTCTCACATGTGCTTGGTTAAAGCAATTAACATCTCAACTCACATGACTATTTAGATCTCTCCTTACAAAAAATATGTCTATATTTTTTCCCGAAATTAAGTTTTACTTTCGCCATCTAATCATACTAGGTGAAATAATGCCCCCAATATTTAGATATTTTTAGGTGGTATTTGTTATTATGATTGTTTCAATTCATATGACATAGTTTGACAAGATATGTTGTTGTAGTTTGACCGTACACATAGTTTTAAAACAGAAAGACTTTTGAAACGTATAAATTTTAAATATGTCATAGCAAGATTCTTAGAACTTGTAATCTTGAATATGCCACAGTATTTGTTTGATTATAAAACTTCTTATCCGTATTTTTATCTAATTTTTTCACTCAATCAAATAAATTGGACAAAAAGCTTATTAAAATAACCATGAGAAGCTAATATTTCAAAAATATAATAAGTTAATTGCCCAAGTAAAAACAGGGGGTGAATAATGGAAAACATTTTGGAGTGGCTCTGTATAGAGTAAAGAATTAGTTTTAACCAATTTTATTTATACCAATATGATGTGAACTTAGTAATTCTTTAGTACTTCTCTTAACTTAGACTTATCCCTTTTTTTGAAAGAAAAGGCATATTTTAAATACTTTTTCGATAATTATTGTAATGCTGCAAAAGATAGATTTATATTGTCTAACTTAGGTAGATAAATTAACTTTGTTAAACTTGAGTTGTACTCACAAGTGAAGATAATAGTTGACATAAATTATATACTAAAATTATATGATATAATAATTGAATTCTTTAACTTGAATTTAGTGCAATAAAGTTAAAGTTGTTAAGTGAGAATACATAAGTAGTAACCAATGGCGGATCCAGAAATTTTCACCAAGGGAGTTTGATTAATAAAGATCTAGTGCATGAAGTTTGAACTTGGAACCTCAAGATAAATTTTGAACCCCTAAGCCATTGAGTATACCTCTAGTCTTGTGTTCAGGTGACTTGAAATCTATATATATATCCATTAGAAAAAATACCTTACATATATAGTGCAATTTTTGTCGTGGGGGTTTGGGTGAACACCCTGGCAACCCCCTAGATCCACCCTTGGTTGTAACATAAGTTTTCGTTTTTCAATGGAGAACTTTGTTTTTCCCGTGATGCAGTAAGCAAAAGAGAACTATATATTATCACAAAAAACATCTCTACAAATCCTATGGATACAGAACAATGCACTTGCATTTTCAATTATTATCGGAACAAGAAAAAGCAAGGCAATTGATAAAAATGGATCAGTAATGATAAGTACATAAAATTGTTTGAGATAACATTCAAGATTATTCATAGCAACGAGTACTAATTACGGATCATTAATTTATTTAACACAGTTTTTTTGAAGCATTTAAGCTTATCCTACAAAAAAAACTGTGAAATCATAATAACTGACATAAATCGCTTCTCAATACTTATTTTTTCCCAATAAGATGAAATCTTGACCGACTTAAGAACATAGAGGTTGTATTTATGAGTCCAAAAGCATAAGTAGGAGTTTGCTACTCAATATATGCATTGGTTCAACTCATGTTGTCTCCTTATTAAGTTACACTGCCCTTTAAGTTTAAGAATATGAGAAATAGGACCTCTGCTTTATCTGAATAAGTGACTGTTGGTGTTTTGACTAAACTAAAGTGTCACGTGGCATGACGACTTGAATTCTCCAAAGGTGGTTTGTTCTGTTGGGTCAAATAGTTCAATTCATCAAAACATTTTTACGGGGAACGGGAGATATAGTACACCACCATTTCAGCCAATAGAGCTGCTCCATTTCATTTGAATTACATAATAACCCTTATGACTAGAATTGCAAACGGATGTCGAAGATCAATCTCTCTGTCATTAATTGTAAATGAGTTGATTGCACAAGTACTTTTAAAGTTAATTATCTCCTTTCCCATACAATGCTTTAGTGAAATAATCACATTCCAACATGCCTTACCTCTACAACTTTATGCCTACTTCCTACTTCTACAATGACAATCACTTGTTATCCATTTTTGTCTATCCATAATACCATAATTTATAAAACGTGCTGCAAATCTCTCCAACCTTTTCCTCTTTACATTCAGTGTCTTGTAGGCATGCAATAACACTTGTCCTTTCTTTTAAGGTATACAGGAACCCTACCAAATGTTCAATCAGTGTTTAGGCAGAGTTAGCTTCATCGCTTAAGGTTAGCATTACCGACAAGACTTATATTCATTGTCTTTTTTGTAACAATATCACAAAAGAAGGAAGTTATTGTCCGAGGCATCATATCATCAGTAGTAATCCAAACATTACTGCTTGTCAAGGAAGAATTGCTAAAGTTTATGTTTTAGTATTGATTTTGCTTGTATTGTAAAGAATTTTGTGATATCTACATTGGTCTTTAAATTAAACATCTGCTTATATATATTGTCGTGGAAGGTTTATTTTGGTCTTTCTTTTAAAATTGTGCCTCACGGTTCGCTTGAGTGAAGCAAGGCCTTGTTGCTTTTTTACGCTTCACGCTCCCTTGAACACTAATTTGAACTACCTACCTGGACAATCACCTTTTATCATCATCTGTCCGTGATGGTCGAACCATTTCCTATCTTGCACCACACCGGGGGTGTCAATTGTTCATGATGCAGGAATTCTTACTCATGTCCAGGTGACAATGTGATGGAATCCTAGTTCCTTTTTAGCTAGTTTTACACTGACTGTCAACCTCAATGGGAAATTGTAGGTTCACCACTACTAAATAATCCCATACACCAAAAAGAGCCATCTAATGAATAAACACCAAAATAAAGCTCTAGTATCGAGCCAAAAAAAAACATATTGCCCTAATAGGGGGACTACAAACATATGCTACCATTTTTTTTATTTCCTCCACTTTCTACAGTAATACCAAAGACATTCTTGGTGAATATTCCCCCAATTCCTACCATAACTATATCAAACCAATCAAAACAAATAAAGGCATAAAAATTAAGTTTTTTACTGAAGAATTAAATGAATGAACCCTTTCTACAAGCCATAAAAATTAAGTTTTTGCTACAGCTTTTTTTAATTTCCTCCACTTACTTCTCTAATACCAAATACATTCTTGACGAGTATACAAGACATTCCGGTGAGTTACCTCCCAATTCCTACCATAACTATATCACACCAACCGCAACAAAAAAAGAAGGCATAAAAATATGTTTTTGAGTGAAAGAGTAAACGAATAAACTCTAATTTCTACGAGCCATAAAAAGTTTAAGTTTTGGACTGAAACCCTAGTTTCTACAGACCTTTCTAACTGAGCAAAAAATATGCCGAAATCTTAAATCATTTAAACACGTAGAAAGTTGATGGAGATACCGTATTCGCTGCGAGGACGTTTCGCCACAAATGGAGCAAGAGCCGCCGACGCCGCCGGAGCCGCCTGCTGCTGCCCACCGCTTGTGTATCTCCAGTAAGCATCCGCCATGTTACTCCACCGAGAGAGAAGTATAGTAAATTTCTACTAGAATCGAAGAAGAGAAGGGAAATAGTGCCCACTTTCTGCAAATCCGATAATTTAAAAAGGAGAGACTAGACGATGAATTGAAAAGCAAAATGAGGAATTTTGTATTTACTGCTCTCAGCCCGACATTTAAGTACAAGGTCTGGGGTTCGAACTCAGGCAACATCATTTTTTATATCTGTTTTTGTTTCAACTCATTTGAAGATTTTCACTTTCAGTAAATTTATTATATTTTGTATTCATATTTTTGTTATTTCATCTTTTATTTTATATAAAAGTTTTAAATATTAAATTTTATAAAATAAAAAAATAGTTGTACGTGATTGAAAATATATTTATAATAATAAGAAAACCTTGTGTACATAAATGAATTTTCACAATAAAAAAAAAAATTAATTGAGTACTACTTAATTAAGGTAATAGTGTAGGTTGTAGCAGATATATATAGTTTTACAAATTTTAATTTTTGATTTATCTAATCCATGTTTTATTTATATATTAAAAAAAATTGAATTTAATATGAAATTGTTAATATTTGATCTATACCGTATATGTTAACTTGAAAAATTAAAAATATCACAATAAACAGTTTTAACTTTTATAAATCTGATGATGGGCTCGTCCAAATCTAAGGGCTTCTTCTCTAGTTTTCTAAAAATGAAAACTTATTTATATATATGAGAGATTTTGCTCCCTCAATCCAAAATTAATTCTAAATATATCAATTATGTTAAAAGAAATGGAAGCACAATGCAAGGTTATTTTAGGCTAAATATATATGAATTTTAATTGAAATTATTGTACTATGAGCCCAAACTTTAATCAAGAGCTATTAACCTCCTGCACTACTGTGAACCGAACATTTCTCGCGTCACGTGCGCCACTTCAAATAGTTTTTTGGGGGGAAAAAAAATTAAAAAATTATTATCTTTTGTGACCTTTAATTTTAATAATTAGTGTATAATTGTTTTTAAAATTATGAATCATTTTTAGCCTATGATGTTTTAAAGTCGACGGGCCGCCGCGATTCACGTCAAATAGGTTGATCTTCTTCGACGAGCATGCTTCAGCGTATTTCATAATTTTTTTAAAAAAAAATCTTTTTTTGCTCTACTATAATTTAATCTGTGTATAACTTTTTCGAAATTATGAAATCTGTTTTAGCTATTTCTTTTAGTTTTAATTCATATTCTTTAGTTATTGCTTTATTATTTTGAATATCAGTAATATTTGTTTATATCTTGTAATTACTTTGAACAAACAATTAACTGTGATGGAAAATACTTTAATTATATACATCTTAATGGACCTATTCACAATAAATTTGCGCAAATAAAAATTAATTAATCACTTATATATCTAAAAATCATATTAAATTTATTCAACTTTCTAAATTCCGCAATAGATATCTCATAAATAATATAAAAAAAAAATACAATATATTAAGCACGTCTGTGCGCGGGGGGGGGGCACCGAACAATCACATGTACGTTTGATTATATATTGAGAAGATCGTGCTGTTCAATTATGTGCTTATATATACAAAAAAAATTATATATAAAAAAAACATATTATTTAGTAATTTATATTTATAATTTTTAATATCTAATTGTTTATTTGGTACAAATGATCAATAAAAGAAAATATACTTTTAAAGACAAAATTACATAATTAAACTAACATTTTAGTAAAGTTAATTGGAAAAATATGTTATAAATTATATTCCAAATCTAATATACAACGCTAAGTTGGGTTTGAAAATTCCATAGTCAAACAATAATTCTACAATGAAGTGAAAAAGTATTTCATAAAGAAGTGAAATTATTTTGTATAGCCAAACGAGTCATTGATGACCCAACAATATAGCATTTAACACAAAAAAAATACACTAAACACAATTAATACTAAGTTATAGTCAAATCCTAAAATTCACCCCTCTCTGTCTTTTGTGTTTCTTCTTTTCTTTCTCATCTTCTTACTATTGACTAATGCATATAAATTAAAGTATGTTATCTAATGTCAATTTTATATGATTAATTTTATCAAACATGAAAATATAAAGTTAATGCACTAATGTATAAATATGAATTAAATGACTATACTAAATAAAATTTGCTTTCTTTGATTTAGCATCCTCAACACCAAAAGTGTGCAACATTTAAACTAGCGCACACAAATAGTTTAACATTTTGTTTGGATCATTGTTACCCATTGTTTTATAATGTACTGTATTGTATTGTAAATATAATGTTTCGCTAGATTGTATTGTTTGTTTTTGTTTAGTAAGATTTTGGATTGTTTGGTTTAATTGTATCGTACTGTATTGTAATTTATAAATTTACTTAATTATCCCTAATGACCGTTCTTTAGTCCTCTTAATTTGTACGTTGTATAATTAGATAAATGTATAATATGTATATAATAAGTGTATAATTTAAACACTTTGTATACTTGTGTCAGCTGATTCTTCAACGTCTACACCAATTAAATTGGAAAGTTAATTCGAAAGACCACAGTAGGGTCGAGGAGGATCAAAAGATTGATTATACAATTATTGTACAAAATTATACAAAAAGTTAAAGAGTGAAAGGTTATATAGTGGATATTGACAAATATGTATATACATAGATATTATCTAAAAAGTGCACTACACTGTATATCATGCATATACCCTATTCTTAAACATTTACTGCTGATACATTTATATACACTATATATAGGATGTGTATAACTAGTGTATATTATATACATGTAATGCGTATACAACATATAACATGTATATAAAGTGAACAATTAATATATATCTTGTTTATAATCGTATGATCTTTCTCTTACGGGTATTCTCGATCTCACTCATTCTTTTTTTTTTTTTTTCATATTTTCTCTTTAAGATATCAAATAATGTGTGGTTTTCTTAGTAGTGATCAAATGATGATTCATATAATTTTTTTCTAGTCCTTGATTCTTTTCGAGAAAGTTAAAAAACAACTAAGTTTTACTTCATGAAGAAGAAGAAAGAAAGTGCATGAGAAAGAAATATGGAACAATTCGCTGTGAAAGAGTTTCGAAATTCAAAATTTAAAATTTAACGTGCCGTAAATATAATTTCAAGTGAATTAGTAACATCTTAAAAGACTCAAAACTCCAAGAGGAGTTCATATCTACAATGTGGAAAAAGCCTTGAGTTGATTGGTATTAAAAAGAAAAAAATAGTTTGTTGAGGAAGATGAACGGTTGTAATGTATGATATTGTATAAACAATGTGTATATACATTTTTTGAAACATAATTATGCATTATATATACAGTATTTATATATTTCTATACATATATACATGTCTCCTTTTCGTTAATTTATTTTGTCACGTATACAGTTACGTAAGAAGCCCAATTCTTTAATATATGGTCATAAAGTCTGTTAAGATGATTTGCAAAAGTGTAAATTAGGTATATAGCATATATGGTCATAAACTATTAGGATTAGTTTTGAGCAGTTGTTTAGCTTTTGTCTGTTTTAAAATTTTGTGCAAAAAAAAATAAAACCCGTTATATATATATATATTAAAAGAATAAAAAATAAAGTTTGCATAAGTCAGGCAGTCAAGGCAATGACGTTGAATATAATCTCTATTTTATTTAATTTTAAATTTTGTTCACAAGTTTTGTTGGACTGACACAATTTGGAGCAAATAGGCATGTTTTAAAATTTTGGCCTTTTAACAATGTACTCATGTTTAATGGGGCAACTTTAGGAACTAAATTCATGACAAGATATAATCGATCTAATATTACGATATAAAAATATATAATTTTATTTTATTTTAAAAAAAATTAGACAATATCCATTAATATGACAATTGAAAAATATAAATGGAATGACTAATAGACTTATCTGTTCACTTACTTTTTGTTGCAATGGAAGTGAAAGTTCTCTTATAATCCAATGACTATCCACGTCCCATCTTAGTAATGCTTCGTGCTTTTATTTTATACACAAATCTACTCAGTGAAAAAGATATCGAGAAGTGATGCAGTATATAAATATTGTATAAATAATATCAATGAATGTATATACATAGTTATACATGATATATACATAGTTATACATTATTTATACCATATTAATACATTGCATATACATATGATTATATATATCAAATCTCTTTCTGCTGCCTATACAATGATGTAATAAGTCCAACTTATTTAATTATTTGTTACAATAGGCATAAATTAAAGGCAGATTTTCACATATAGTCACTTAAAAATAGCCTAATTACTTTTCATAGCTATAGTTTAATAATTACAATTTGTAGCTATATGTTATATGGAGGAGAGAGGCGAGCAAGACTGGGAGAGAGAGGGGGAAAAGAGTGGGAGAAAGGTAAATTGTATATGTATATTGTTTACATAATTATATATTATACATATGTATTTGTACATATGGCAAGAGAGATTGAAAGAGGGAGGATAGAGATGAGCAATACTGGGAGAGGGAGGAGAGAGGCGAGCGATATTGGGAGAGGAAGGAGAGAGGCGAGTGAGAGAGGGTAGAGAGTGGAGAGAGGTGAATTGTATATGTATATAATTGTATATTATACATATGCATTTGTATATATGGCAAGCGAGATTGGGAGAGGGAGGAGAGAGGGCGAGCAAGATTGGAAGAGGGAGGAGAGAGGCGAGCGATATAGGGTAGAGAGTGCGAGAGAGGTGAATTGTACATGTATATAAGTTAAGTAATTGTATATTATACTTGTGTATGTTTGTATATTATGGCAAATTATACGTATACAAACGTGACTAGTTATACAAACTCAAAGTCAGCCCACGTAACTAATGTATAATGTTAGTCGCGAGTGGTAATTATTGCAAACTATAGCTATGACGAGTAATTAAATAGTATAAGTTTGCTTAACCGCGTAATTTTCCCTAAAATTAAACACCACCACAAAAATAGGAACAAAATTGTAAATGACCTCTTCGTTAAACTTTGATATATATACATACATAGTTATACATCACATATACATAACTATACCCTATATATACAATATCGATACATTACACATACGATTTTTCTCGTTGCCTATGTAACAACCCCACCTAATCACCGTGAAAAACATGATTTGTTACGAAAGACATAAATTAAAGACCAACACAAAACCGAAACGGAACTGCAAATGAGCTCTTTATTAGACTTGGCAAACGGAATCAGATCGAGCAGTAAAGTACATACTGGTTAATGTATACCATGGATAAGAAGTAAGTCGAGGTAATGTCAGAAAATCACTTTAATGGAGAGTATATGATTTTTTATGATACAAGCTGTATATACAGTGGAATGGAAGGACCACTCTATAAGCTCTATGAATGTTTTATTATAATTTTTGAAAAAAAAAATTTATAACAAAGAGAAATATAGGGTAGGATGGTCCTATTTTTTACAGGTTACCTTAAATATGTAACCACTGGAATTTACACATATAAAAGAAGTGGAGAGAGAGGATAAGGTATCACTCTTGTCTCATGTACTAGTGTTCTTGATGACAAAATTGATCTTCCATGGATTTTCATGAGGTTTTTCTCTTATTATTATTATTATCCCTACATGTTAGAAACTTTAAAAGGTGGTCCCCTTTAATATATAGTTGTAGAGTTTAGAATTTTTATTAATGAGTGTTAGTCAGTATTGATGTGATATGACATGTATTAATGAAATAGTTGAGGTGTGCGAAGTCGTTTTGGAAGTCATGGATATAAAAATAAAAGTCATGTAATATCTGTATAAAACATGAAAGGTGGTTTTGAATTATTTTATGCTATAGTGTCGGTGAGAGATAACAAGTATGAATTGAATAATCAAAAGTGTACCAAGTTTTCCTTGACATTGCTGATATGATAATGAAATTTGTGTACTATCTCTAGAAAATTATAAGGGGGTCCTTTGTAGGGTGTGTTAGAGTAACGTTGAATATGGTGTTAGTAGTACTTGCGTTAGTAATGTTTGTGTTAGTTATGCTAGTTTGGTGTATTGAAACATTCATTGCATAATTTTTAAGATAAATATTTGTTTACAAAAATAATCTTCCACAAATATGGAAAGGATGTGGAAACGATCTTATGGGACATATATGTTTTAATCGTTACTAATGCATGCATTAAAGCCCTTTGCACTAATTGCTAATACCATGAAGTTTTATATATTAATAATATAGTATATCTCAATACACAATAGAATGTTCAAAGGTGTACCAAACAAATACTATTAATACATGCGTTATTCTTTTTTCCTAATACACTCTATCAATCGATCCCTAAAGATCACTTTGTATTCATACTGTTTCGGACACCAAAAGAAGGAAAAGAAAGAAAGTTAGGGTTTGCTTCAGTTGGACAAGAGGGGATTGTCACATCCAATCTTAATGTTGTGAATTCGAGTTACAGAAAAAACAAAACAGGTGAAAGCTCCGAAAGAAGGGTAAAAATAAATAAATTGAGTGGTCCCAATTGGAGAAGATTGTAGATAGTGTGAGTAATGCTAGTTTTTTCCCATTTCATTTTTTATTGGCCAGGAAGAAGATCTTGAGTAAAAGATCAGAGATTTTGTAATCAGAAACTCAGATCCCCATAAGGAGGAAGAAGAACTGTCATCATCACTCATTACTCATCAAACACAAAAACTCAAATCACTCCTGCTTTGTGTTACAATCTTTAGGTCCATTACTATTATTATTATTATTGTTTAATTTTGTTGTTTTCTCTATGTCAGAAACTATAAGCTAGTAGTGAGTGATCTCTTTTGTTTTATTTCTGTGCCAAGTACTTCTTTGTTTTCTTACATTGTCTTAGCATAAACCAATGATATTATGCTCTGCTCTGCTCTCTTTACTGTTCAAATATTAAATATTGTATTGTTCTCTTTCGTTATACAATATTATACATCAAATAATTTAAAAGATATCTACAAAAGGCAAGATACATGGTAAAACAATTATATTATAGAGGGTAAAGATAAAATAAAATAATAAGTAAAGAAGAGTAATCTAATGTTGCAATCACACTAAATCGAGTGTTACAGATAATTTAACAATTTCGAAGGAGAGGTAGCTAGCAAGCAGAGCAGGAGGGGTTTAAACTTGCTTTCTTACTTACTTTCATGAAGCCAACCTCGCTAATAATGCAATCTAATAAATCAAAATAATTTAAACTTTTCAATATAATACAGTATAACGAATAACAACCATCCAAACGAGAGTCGAGAATGTAATTCATAGAGGTGAAGCAAAAGGGAAAATTAAGGTAAAAGAAGGGGCCAGGCCCATGCAAATACTTAAAAGAGAAGACAAAGTTCATGGTGGGTGGGTACCCATTCCAATTTTATAATCTTTTCAGAGAAACGCAGCCATCAACAAAGCCCCACTCAAACGCTCCACCACCCACGTTCGCTTGTTTCGTGGTGGACTCACTCTGTTTGCTTTACGTCAAAATTTATTTATATTTGATATTTTATAATTATATTAAATTAATTCAAATTTTAATACAAATACTCTAGGTCTACGCACATTTTTATTTCTTAAACATAGTAATTGATGTGTGTTTTCATATTGATTTTTCTTTAATCTGTGATAAATTCATATGATAAATTAAATATGAAAGAAGTTGTTTTTTTTTTCTTTCAAATTTAATTCTCTGTCCACTTACATTTCCACCACTTTTTTGGAGCCCAGAAAGAGAGATTTTCATAGGTGAGTTGTATCTGTATCAAACAACAATTAAGGCCGTGGTACGTACCTTTTTCCTTTATAGGAATAGGATAAGTGTAGAAGTCCCATCTTTATCAAACAACAAAAATATCTATATTTAAAAAATAATGACACATTTTCTTTGATTTTAGTTTATAACGCTCATTTTTTTTTGTGATTTTAAATACAAAAAAGGGTGAAAGATAATTTTAAACTATATGAAGTAGATTATATTATTCTTAAACTATATTTTGGCTCAAAACTATTCTTCGCATCAAACTATTGGGTTAAAAGTGCTCTTCTTATTTAGAAAAGTTAAATATCATGTGAATGTCACATTACTCACCAAATAGGGTTTCACTGTCACATAGACTAAACGAAAAATAGTTAAAAATACCTTTAAACTATCTGAAATAGCTCATATTTACTCTTAAACTATATTTCGATTCAAAACTACTCTTTTCGTCAAACTATTGAGTCAAAAAACCCTTCTTATTAACAGAATTTGTTAAATACCCACATAAATTCTCATTTGAAACAAATTGTAACTTAGGTGTCTAAATAAAATTTACTACTAATACAAGGGATTGTTGACAAGGGCGTAGCTACTTAGGGGTTGGGCTAAGGGGTCATCTATATATTATTATTATTATTATAGAAAATATATGTAACAATATTATAAGTACAAAACTAATTATTTAGCCATTGAAATTTTGACTATTTTATTTTGATTAAGTAGGCGTTTTATGCAATACCATATCATGATATTGAAATCGTGAAACGAAATTAACATTCGGACATGCGATTTTATGTTGATTTTATCTCATGATTTCATATCATGAGCTGTGATTTCATATTCTTCAAAAACCGTGATATGAGATTTTCATATCATGATTTGAGATATTTTTAATATAAAAATTATCACAAGTTTATATTCTGGTAAAACAACCCCACATTTATATCTATTAACTATTTATTTTATATGTAAAACAAATTTATAGTGACATTATTACTTTTTAAAATTTATTATTCTCAATGACATAATATTTATTATTCTCACCAATATATAGTCACTTTAACTCACATCAACCGATTGTTGTGTAATATTAAAGACTAGTACCCTACATATTTATGTTCAACTTTTTTATTGAATTAAAGTAAAAGGAAACAATTATTAAATGGAGAACAAATAGTTTTGTAATAATTTATTATGTGATTTTATAATTTTTGTTTATTTGGTAAGATTGAATAACGATATTGAGCTTTTTCATACTTTTGAACTGATAGATTCTTATGCTTGATGATTTTTCTTTTTTTTTTTTTTTTTTTTTTGAAAAATATTAATATAAAACATTTTCAACTGCAGTCCCAAACCAAAACTTCAAATTCATTTCATAATTCCATACTATGATATCATATCATGATACCATATCGCATGGTCAAACAAGCTCAAATATCTTTTTTGTGTAATTGGTTAGCAAAGGAAATCACATTGTTGTAATTCTGTTTGATAATCGTGATTTCTTGATCAACTTTCGTATACTTCAATTAATTTGTTGAAAACATTTGTCACCTTTTCCTACGCCAACAACATGTAATACCATGCCCACCCCTACAATACTTGCTATTGATGCTAATGTCTTCAACCTATTGAAATTAATCAAATTGTATAATGAACGTATACATACAATTTGATAAAGCTTAATATCATTTTTCTTTTTGCCTGTCTAAGTTCGGAACTAAAGCTACGGACAATATACAATTGTGTCATTCAATATTTAGTTGTATCTGTTTGTTCTTTTGTAGGATTCTTGATTTCCACTAATCCTGATTCAAAGTCAATAATGGAATTCTGACACTTCTTTATAATAATAATAATAATAAAAAAAAAGTTTATGAAAATAATTTAATTGTTCACTATCACATCCCATCAATGCCCAAAACTTCAAAACAAATCAATTAATTAAAATCAAAAGTCCTCATTTGGTGAATGAAAAATTGAGGAATTTTAGTAAATAACTATAGTTTATATCATAATTATGAATTATAGCTATAATTTGTTTAATCATGATTTGTAGAGACAAGATTGAGAGAGAAAGGGGAGATTGAGAGGCCAACAAATCGTAAAGCAATTGAAATTGAGATATACATTTACATAATCTCCGCTATTTCTATTTCGAATCCCGCTCGCCTCTCTCCTCTCCTTTCCAATTCCACTCACAAAGAATCACAAAAAAAAAAAAAAAAACATATATGAATTTTTGAAAGTGAAACATAGAAAGACATATATACATTAGACCACCCCTACAATAAATATACACAACATTGATACTTACAATGTTTGAATATTATATATATATATATATATATATACACACACCACATTTCAAATAAGGAAAGACTACTGAAATATATGTCTTATGTTTCTCTTATTTTCAATATCTCCTTCTATTTTTAAAAATTTCTAAAATTTCTTATTTCTCTCCTAATTTAGTTAACGTACCCGAGCTACATATTAATGTATTCGAGTTAGTATTTATGTATTCGAGATACATATTATTTTTTGCTTTATTTTATAATGTATCCGAGCAAGTTTTTAATGTATATGAACTACATATTAGTATTCGAGCTAGTTTTTAATGTATCCGACTACATATTATGTATCCAATTTATATTATAATATATCCGTAATATTATTTAACATATCCGAAAGATATAAATTTTAAAAAATTATAATTTACTCTTTATATAGATTATGTATATATACTAATGGTTATATTTCCATGAAAATACTACTTGTAGACTGTGGTCATAAAATTGTAGTAGTAATATTTGTGGAGTATATGAATTATCATGTGGCTGACTTCAGTAAAGGGGCGGCAGGCGGCTATCATATCATGCAAAATCAGTAGAGATCAAAACAAAAGGCATGTGTCACATCACTCATTTCAAAAATTGGCTTCATCCATTGATTTACTACTATATACTATCGAAAATTCCAAAATCAAAAAGCTTTATAATCAATTTATTTCACTACTAATTAGTACTATACTCCACAAAATTAGAACAACTAGCATTTTGGCCATTCTATTACATTTGACACGCATGGAGTAGTTGTACAATTTTCTGCACCTTTGCTTGCAATTTCTTAATCACATCGAACGGCCTCCTATTATAATTTGACTTCATCAATCTCATGAAGTGATATTTAATCAGGCCCCGGGTTGATCGATAGGAACAGGCTACATAGTTTCCAAAACTATGGTCAATTCCGGAATTCAAATTGAAATTATTTGTTACGTACATTATTTTATTTTGTCAAGAGTAATGGAAATTTGATACAAACAGTTGGAAGAATCCGATATTGCTTCTTCACAAGAGAAAAAAAACAAGCATATGCATGCAATAATGCAAATTAATAGTACTAATAATAATAATATTTGAGAGGGGGCATGGTTTGTCATTGACAATTATTTGTTGGTTATCAAGAGGGCAACTCCATTGAATTCAAGAATATTATCTTAATATGTATTCTTTATTCTTTTCTCATTTTCGAGTAAGGTCTTATATTTATCGCAGTGGAGGAGTTAAATTTTTCAATAACGGGTTTAAAATTTGTAGAAAATAGACTCACGAAGTAACTCAAGGGGGTTCGACATCTATTGTTATACAAAAAAAAATATATTTTAACCATACATAAATATATAATTTTTCACCGAAGGGAATTTGAATGAACCCTCAGTACAAAGTGGCTCCGCCCTGACTGTAAGTAGTATTCTTTCTGTATCAATTTATGTAACATCGTTTAATTGGATACAGAATTTGATAAATAAGGATATAATTTATTATGCTTATCAAATTATCTTTATTGCTCACTTTTAACTAAATATTTGTCACAATAAAGTTTTAGGTGAAATCAAATAAGAATAAAGCAAAGATAATGTTATTAAATAATTATCAAATAATAATATGCCACATAAATTGAGATGAAAAAAAGTATTTTATAACTTCTATCTCCATCTCCGTCCCAAAAAATAAAATAAAATACAATACAGCAGTGCACAAACTCTCAAGTCCCACGTTACAGGATTTCAATTCAAATTGCTATTCATTTCTTATCCTTTTTTAATAATTTAATGGGACAATTGCTTTTAGCTCAAATATAATTTGCTTACAATAAGTCCATAAAACTACTGGTTTGAGTCCCTTTTAACCTATTTATGGCCAAAATTATTTAAAGTTTATTGACATGACTAATTTAAATCCACAAATAAGAGTGCCCACTCCTTTTCATTATTGCAATGTTACGTTACTCTTTTTCTTGCTTATGCGATTAATACTAAATATAAAATAATAATTTTTCAAATGAGAAAAAGTGTAAATATACTCATATATTATGAGAAATATATCTTAGTTCACTTATGCTCTTAGATCATCAAATACTTAATTTAGATTTTTTAAAAAGTTTTACATAAAGAAAGAAATCATTGAGGGGAATTTAATCATTTTTAACTTCTACTTTATTACATTTGTATGAATTCAACGAGTAACAAACAAAACACAAAAAGCTTAAGAACATTAATAGGTCAAATATGCCCTCAAAGTTACACGTGTGGGATCAAATATATATGCCCTCTATATGGGGCCGGGTAAGTCTAGCTAGCCTGTCTAGGCCTCTTATGACAATACTAATTGATTAATTAATATCGTAATTTAATTTGATTCAAAATAAAGAAACATCTAGACTAAATATTTGACGATAAGGACATAAGTAATAAGTGAGTCCGGAGCCTAAAGGTATAAAATATTAATAAAAATTTTAAACGATATTTAAAATTTTATATTAACTAAAATGATAAAAAACATTGGAACAACAGTAATTTTTTCTGCCAAAAAAGTAAAATCGCTGCTACTGCAGCGACTTTGCAGAATGTGATTTTTTTAAAAAAAATTTTTAAAGAAAATCGCTGCCCGATTTTTGCTTTTTTACAAAAATCACTGCCTATTTTTTTTAAAAAAAAATTCAAGAAAATTACTAAAACAACAGCGATTTCCTCCGCCGAAAAAAGCAAAATCGCTGCTACTGCAGCGATATTGCAGAATGTGATTTTTTTAAAAAAAATTAAAGAAAATCGCTGCCTATGTAGCTATTTTCATTTTTTTTACAAAATAATTTTTTAAAAGAAAAAAATCGTTGCCCTAGGCAGTGATTTATATTTTTTTTTAAAATCACATTTTGCAAAAATCGTTTGCAGTAAGTTAGCAGCAGATTTGCTTTTTTTCCGGAGGAGGAAAAAAGGAGAAAAAAATAATACAAAAAAAAAAAACAAAAAAAAAAAAAGAAACCCCCCAGAAAAAAAAAAAAAAAAAAAAAAAAAACAAAAAAAAAAGAAAAAAAACAAAAAAAAAAAAAACACCAAAAAATTTTTCTTAAAAAAAAACCCCCCCCCCAAAAAAAACCCCCCCCCCCCCCCCCCCCCCCCAACCCCCCCCCCCCCCCCCCAAACCCCCCCCCCACCCCAAAAAAAAAAAAAAAAAAAAAAAAACCCCCCCCCCCCCCCAAAAAAAAAAAAAAAAAAAAAACACCCCCCCCTCCCAAAATCGTGGTTGTTTTAGGAATTTTGCCGTTTTGATTAATATAAAGTTTTATATATCGTTTTGAAATTTTTGTTAATATTTTATACTCTTTAGACTTTAAACTCAGTAACAAGCTAAAGTATTAACATAAGATCATACGTTCAATTTGATATAGTACTAAGAAATACTTTAACTGATCTCGTATAGTGTTAGACTTACCAAGTACTAATTTGTTTTTGCCAAAAAAAGTTAACATGCATGATACATATATAGGGTTTGTAATTATAAATCAAATTGTATAGTAGAAGCAAAATACGTAGGAAACAAAGATGAAATTGAGATTCTTTATATAATTATGTTTTGTCTCGTTAAAACAAAGAATCAGAAAATGATTAAAAAATACATTTCAATGGACAAGACAAGGTACCTAACTTAGCTAAAGATATTACTAGTTGGAAACATGTGTTTTGTTTTCACCACTCTAATTATTATTAGTAGTAGTATTAGAGACACATTAAGATGGACAACCCCCCCCCCCTCCCCTCCCACCCCACCAACCACACATTAAAACGAACTATTTGTAAAAAAATAAAAAATAAAAATGTGCAACCACTAGCTAGACGTTGCATTCCAATTTTTACTTTTTCTTTGTTATTTTCGTAATGATATGATATTCAAAATCTATCAACTTGATTAATTTAGATTTATACGACATAACGATTTCATTTAAAGGAAAATAATTTTTATCCATTCTTAGGCTTTTTACCCATGTGAGACATTTAAATAAGATTTTGAAATCTTATTTATTTTAATCACATTTTTAGGGATGCACTTAATCAATTGTACTTTTTATTAATCTCAAGTTTTATTATTTTAAAGACCAACGGTATTTGACATTATATATGTGAAATGATAATATTTTTATAAGGTTTAGTTCATTATATTAATGGTGTAACAATATTTACACTTTCAGGCCACTTCAACTAGTTTAGGTTATTCTTTATGAGAAATTTGATTTATTTATTTTTATTTTATTAAAAAAACTTGTGGTTTAATATGAAAATTTATATGATTACAAATTCTCATTTAAAATAAGATAAAATATTTAAAATTTAATTATTACTAAATGTATAAATTCTATTGATTTAAAAATATATATAAGACTAATATAAGTTGTATGTCGGTCTTCGTTGATTAATTGTTAATTTACTGGGTGATAATTCATTTGTTGTCACCCAATAAATATACAAATATAAATGGTTGCAAGTAATAAAGTGACTCTAAATAATCAGATGTTAAATTCTAAAGGGACTTCACTAACATTTTTTTTGATTAATTCAACTAAAATTTTAGTAATAAGTGTTGTCCAATTTCAAGAGAATTGTTTGTTACTAAGAAAAAATTTAAAATTTACTTTTCAGAGCACATATTAATAAATCGATATATTAAAGGTGAACAATTTTTTGATCCAAAGTATTTCACTATAGTGAATTAATCATTAGTCTCTTTTTATAAATTCTATTGTTAATCAAGATAACGATCGATTTTTCTTAATAATATTAATTTCTGCCATTTATTCTTTTACAAATAAATTATCCTGCCAACTCGAATAACGTCTAGAATCCATCTTTTTGGGTGGGAAGTCTTAGGACCTGTTTGGCCTCAAATTTTATTTTGGAAATATTTGGAAAAACAAATTGGTCATTAGTGTTTGGCCACATATCTTGACCAATCTTTTTGCCAAAGAATCTCAAGTTTCCGGTTACTAGAAAGAAAAAAATAGTTTTTTGAGAATTTGAGATATATTTGGAAAGTTTAAAAAAATTAAAAATTATTTCAAACTTTTATATTTTATAAAAAATATCCATCATTTACTGATTCCTACTAATATATATCTATAGGAATAGTTTGTTACTATCTCTTCTGAAAAAATTTGAATTCTAATTTGAATGATAAATTTGAGAAAAAAGAATAATTTTTTTTAATAGATTGTAATTATAATCGAATTAAATCAATATTTATCTACCACATTTATTCATTACTTTTTGCTTGAAAATTAAAGCAATAATGAAATATTGAATGAACATAAATATGATGATATGATTATTGATGAAGATCGACGAATAATTGATTCAGAGTAACAGTACGATTTCATCTTCTCATTCATCTAATCTAAAATTGAAAGCTTTGCAGGAAGAGATTGTTCGTAGAATGTGAAAGATTATATAAAGTAAAAGTTTGTTGCCATCTCCTTCGGAAATGTTATTCGTCGAAAGAAAATAATATTTAATTTTCTTTCAACTAATAATTTTATGGTTATATTTCACATTTATTTTTATTGTACGTAGAGAATTTAAATTGATTGACAAGTAACTAAAGTAATTACAGGTGACATGACATGTGAAAACTACCTCTAAATGCTGTAGTATTGTCTGTACTTAGATGCTCCAAACAAAGAATAATTTGGTCGGTAATCAAGTGAATTAGTAGAAGGTAAAATAATAGCTAGTGAATAAATCAGTATTTCTATGTTTGATATTTATATTGAAATTTGATTAAATAAATTAGAAATAAATTGCTCCTAAATACAAGTAAGTTTATCTTCCATAAAACTCAAGCTCAAATTTCTATAAAAAAATATTTATTATTAATAAAAAAATAATAAAAAATAAACGACTATTTATCATTGGATTCGCGTGCTGACTACTACTGAGGTAGGTTATGTTGTATGGTAAAATGGAAACAAGACTTTTCTTTTTGACTTGGTGAGCCTCTCTGTCTTTTTTACTTCACCAATATAAAAGAGGAATAGTGCATATCGTCGAAAAATAAGAAAGTTGATAATTAGAATATGTCAAATATAATCCTAATTAATAGAAGTAATCAAAAAAGAAGAAAGTTAACGATTGAAATATGTCAAATGTAATCCTAATTAATATAAGTAAAGCAGAAATTTAATTTAAAAATGTTGCCAAACAATAGTAGAGGACGTGAAGCGCTAGAATTTTCAAAAGAGTGAACCAACGTAAGTCGTCGTGAGATGATTGAGATATTGTCCTACCTTTAATAAGAGGTTTTGGGTTTGAGCTTTTGACATAACGATTTTTTTTAATTGAGAACCCCGCCCCAAAAAATAGGTCCTGCAATGCACGGTTTGTGATGTCTCATTTGCACAAATATTCTTCTTATGGATCGATCTTTAATTTTATCCTCGAATATGATTGTTTTTAAAGTTTTGCCCTTTAGCACTTCAAGACAAGAAACCAATAAGTGACCAAGAATATCTCTCACACCAAAATAACAAACAATTTCTTATTCGACATAAGTTTATATTTTTGTATCAAAATATATAACACAAGTTATGCCACTTAAGTCCTACAGAATCCAAAAGTTATATCGTAAAATTTCCTACATAGGCGAAGCATAGCTTGATTCCTACATAACATATGCTAGGGGAAGCAAAAGTTCTCCAAACTTATGGGTAAACAAATTAGATACTACATAACTTAGGTAATTCCTACTTAACTTATTCGGAACAAAATTAGGTCATAGATAAAAATATTGTGATCTATAAATTACCATTGAATAATTAGAGACAAATAAAAATTTAATGGTATCAAGATGATATATATGTTGTAGGAGGGGAAGCAATGGGCAAAACCCATACTCACTCATATATATAGAAGAAAGAAAGAAAGACAGAGATTGAGAAATGTCAGGAAAAAACTGAAGGTCTTGACTTTAGTGTGGACCAAATAAAATGCTGGCTGTTATTATGAAAAGGTGTCGGAATAGAGGGGACTCCCAAAGTTGTGATAACACAAGAAGCCATCTTTAGCCCATTACTTTCTTGTAGCAAACTACCTAAACATCAGACAATATATAAATACTATCTCACATTTCATTCTTTTTTGTTTTATCACTCACAATGGTATTCCACTACTTTCTAACCATGGTTACAGGGTAAATCCGGTGAAAAATAAAAAAAGATAGTATTTATCGTATAGAAAGATAAGTTATATATATATATATATATATGTGTGTGTATGTCGTATTTATTGAGTAATTATATTCAGATCAGTTTCAATTGAAATATATGAGATTTTATAGTTATTTATTAAGGCTAATGTATATGGTAAAAGGAGGTGATTTATTTTAAATAATTACTTTTTTGTGTAATGTATATTTAAAAATAAACATTAAGTTGAGTGTCTAATTGAAGTAATTTATTATATGCTTTGGTTCTCAATCAAAATACATGGTTGAAACGACATTAAAACGCGAAATAAAAATTTAACGTTATATTAAATGAATATGACTTTTTAACAAAATACAAGTGCTGTGCTAATCTGTGTTTGAAAATCAGAAATTACTGTTGTTAATTAAATCATTCAGAAACACGAGTAATTGAGAGTGTTAGAAACCGAAATAAGATGAACATAAATTTATTTGAAAAAATAAGTGAATCTGTTAATAAAACTTACCAGAATCTTGAAGCACTTTTTTTTTTATAATTAAGGAAGAAATCAAGTCACTGAATTAAAAAGTCCTAAGGAAATTATTCCCCTCTAGTATCCGAGGTTTGATTTGGAATATAACCTCCAAGAGGTAAAATGATCTTAATCAGTAGAGTATTAGATACCAAAAACTCTTACTGTAGCGATCAATCCACAGCAGGAAAGTACACGAAGAATATTTGTTAAGAAGAAAAAGATTAGAAAATTCGTTAGAAAATTCTGAAGACTGATGATATTTAGGCCAAGAAGAATATATTCTGAAAGGTTGCAACCCATTTCAGAATGACACGAACCATTAATGAAAGTGCCAAAAACTTGCAAATGTATTAATGTGTCCTGAAAGTTTCAACCTTTCAGGAACAGGTGGCGGGGATTTTTAAATATAACGGAATTAAAAACGGGTCACGCGCGCGGATCAGAGTCGGGTGGGTTGGTAATAAAAAGTTGAAAACATTAACTTCTATTAATTGACAAATAATTTTTGGTCTCTCGGATCGATCATTGTTGAAGCCGAATGCGACTGCCGCGAACGACGACGACGGAGAGAGGGGGGTCCTCTTTTCCAACCCTTTTACAATTAATAGAGTGTTATTTATTTAAACTCTCCTATTTTCCTTTCCATTACGAATTAGGGACTATTGCCTTTATTAAAGCATTAGAAGACTTTAAATTCCCAACCTTTCAAGTTTAACTTTTCAATTCTTCTCCTTCCCTCTATTTCCCATCAATCTTGTACATACCCAACAGTGCAGTATGATCTTAAAATAGAATGGGTGAAAATAGAACAATGAAGGGGAAATATTTGTGGAGATAAGGAGATGTTGGATATATCCCCACTGTAGCCTGCTTTTATATCTATAATATCTCCATATATGTTATAATATATATATTATAGATATAGATATATATATCTTATGTATAACCTTTTAAAACATCTCTAAATTTTTACTAACTCAAAAGTTTATATTAGATATTTTTAGTTTAAATTTTAAATTATTTTTCTTATGTTCTCAAATTATTATTTTATTGCAGAAGTTTAAACCAGCCACCCACAACTGCTTTTGTTCTATGAGTGATCATTTAAATTATTAAAAAACATATGTATTATATTTCTATATAATAATATCTATATATATATATATAGAAAAAAAATTTGGAAATCAATGGGTGCTCGAGCACCCGCGCCTGGCTTACTGGATCCGCCCCTGACATAAATATGTCATATTAATTAATTAATCATATATATATATATATCAGTTTTAACTGAAACATATATGATGTTAAAGAAGGTGACATGTTTGAAGTGATTAGTTTATCTTTATATAATAGACATTAATTGAAAATAAACACTAATTTGAGTGTCTAATTAAAATAATTTATTATATATTTTGGTACTTAAACTGAAAGTACATACTATTGAACCGACATTAAAGTAGGACTTAAAAATTTAAATCGTAAGAATAAAAATAATTTTTTTGAGGATATAAAAATAAATAGGATCCTAATATTGAATAAAAAGAATAAATATAACTTATCTGAAATATTTCATTTTTTGGATACGTAATTTCATTGTTAGTTCTTGCTATTTATTCTCTTTCCACTTTTATTTGTTATGTTATACTTTTTGAAAATCAATTTGATTAATTTTAAAGTTAAATTAAATTATATTAATTTGATATTTTAAACAAAAATAGATATTCAAAAATTATAGAAAGAGTACTATAAAATACAATTTTTTTTTGCATATCAACATGTAATAATTTTTATTGCTTCTTTGAAGATTCCCATTGCCTTTATATTTCATTTTTTGGATACGTAATTTCATTGTTAGTTCTTGCTACTTATTCTCTTTTCACTTTTATTTGTTATGTTGTATGCTTTTTAAAAATTAATTTAGTTAAATTAAATTATATTAATTTGATATTTTAAATAAAAATAGATATTCAAAAACTATAAAAAAATTGCATATCAACGTGTAATAATTTTTATTGCTTCTTTGAAGATTCCCATTGCCTTTATATTTCATTTTTTGGATAAGTAATTTCATTGTTAGTTTTTGCTACTTATTCTCTTTTCACTTTTATTTGTTATGTTGTGTGCTTTTTAAAAATTAATTTGATTAATTTTTAAAGTTAAATTAAATTATATTAATTTGATATTTTAAATAAAAATAGATATTCAAAAACTATAAAAAAAAAATACTATAAATTACAATTTTTTTTTTCATATCAACGTGTAATAATTTTTATTGCTTCTTTGAAGATTCCCATTGCCTTTATATAGCTGCCAATCTAGAATTTGTTAGTATTTCTTTATGATCTTCGATTTGTCCTTTGCAAGAAATCTGTGCAACCAACCCTCTTTGTTAATTAAATTAAATATATATTTTTCTGACGATTAGCAATAAAAATTATCACATGTTGTTTTCTTTTAGTTGATTAACATATTATATATTGTTCTTATGTTTGTACTGTTCTTCGTTATATTCAATATGACTCCTTTATTATTATATTTTTTTTCATTTAATTTATTATATTTTATTTAAATCAAAGTTCTATCGAAAGAGTTAAAAATTTAATAAGCGCTAAAAATTATGAGTCAATCAACTTTACCGACGAAAAAGCTATTATATTTTGAGATTAATTAAACAAACACCCTTTATAAAAAAAATTATATTTCATAGGTAAAATCCTATTTTTATAGATTATATGAATATCTAAAAGGTTTGAACACTATTGTGATGGTGTTTTGATTTTAGATTATGCTATCATTTAGACTTTAGAGCAGTTTTAATATTTTTAAAGTTTATAGGGGCGTATTTTAATTTCTATAAGAATATCCAATCTTTAGAAAAATCATCACGAATACCGTGTGTTTAACTTCTTTTTTCTCATTTAATTTTGTAAATAAACAAATCTTATTAAAATTGTGTAGTTTGATTTAAAAATTTTTAGTGTCATCCTGTTTAACTTTTTAAATAGCCACATAAATAAAATGCATCACTTTGACTTCCAAATCCATTTTTATCTTACAATTTTTAATTTTTTTATACCTTCAATTTTATTTTATTTTTGAAAAAAAGTTATTCTATTTTCAATTTGTTATAAATACATTGAGTTAAGTGGATTGTCCATTAAGCTTATCATAAATTTATTCTTATCATGGATATGTATTCCCAAGTTGATATGAACCTTTTTGGGATAGAAATGTATTTACTAATGTAAATTAAACATGATGACCTTTTGATTGATTTTTCTATCTATAAATAGAGATAACATTCACCATCGTAATATACACTTGAATAAGAAGAAAAGTCTTCCATTCTTCTTTTTATGATTATAGTCTTATGAATTTGATTTCATAACACAATTTTCCAAAATAATTAATTTTAAATTAAGGTTAACTGTAGTGCTTATAATGATCAAGTCAATAATAATCCATAATTGTTAATTGGTGGATTTCTTTAAGAGAATTCAAATTGTTCCGATATTATTTTAATTATAAAACATCTGTGCACTGTTTTTATTATTTTTTAATTTTTTATGGACTTTTTCTTGGATCAAATTGAGACCATTTTTTGAACACCATACTTGTTTATTCAGATTTGACTCGACAAAGACACTTGACTTCTTTGTTGTAACAAAAAGATAAAAGAAAAAAAAATCATTTAATCCTTAATAATGATTAGCATATTATTATGTTCAATGAGTTTAGTGGCCATGCCTTTCTTTTTTCTAAAATAAAAAATTATTAGCACCAACTTCTTTCGTATTAGCTAAGAATGACAGTTGGTGAAAGCGTTCATGGTTAGATTTGGATAGATTTTAAAATAAAAATTAATTTGATCAATTCTTTAATTATTGAAATTAAATTAAATTAAATATACTTTATATTTAACTATTTTATTGTTATTGGTTTAGTTTGAGTTTTCGGGTTTTAAGAAATATAATAACTTTTTCTCCACAATAGATAGATTTTTTTTAACTACATATCATATAACCGTTTATTGGGTGTAATAATTTCTTAGATTATGGAGAAAAGCAATCTTAATATCAATAAGTTTTATGGCCTGTTTGACATTGATATAGGAGTTCAGATACACTTTTTTTAAAAAAAATAAATAAATAAGGTGTTTGGCAAATTAGTAAAAATGCTATTTAATGAAAATAGAAATAATTTTTCTACCTTAGAAAGAAACTAAAAAATTCTGTTTTTTACAAAAAGTAGAAGCAGAAAATTATTTTTTACAAGGCTAAAATATTCCGTATATACATATTTATCAATATATCTCTTTTTAATTAAATTAACATATCTCATAAATTTAGTTAAGTTTCATTTAAAAGTTTTATATGTTATTTTTATATATTAAATTTTGTATGTTATTTTATGATTATGAATTAATTATTTATGTGTATAAGATTGTTTGCACAATTAGAAAAAAAGTAGAAAACACAGGGTGGCAAAAAGCAAGATTATAAAAAGAAAAATAAGTAATATTTTTTTTAATTCAAAGTTCCAGTTCTCCAAGGTATAATATTGATTGAAAAGTGGAATAGTCATTGTAATTTAATACAAAATAAATAAAATATAAAAACGATCTTTGGAATAGATATTAAAATAATTCTCTTTATAAAAGTAATCTTAATACTGCAAAAAGTACATTGATATTTATCATTTTCGTAATTTTAACTCTCAAAGCATTTAATAAGTATTTGCAAACAAATTAACTTATGAAACTAAACAATAGCGGGGCAAAGGGAATAGGAAAGCCAATAGACAACAGGAGGGCGGGGGGGTCGGGGTCCGCGGAAAACACGGGGGGGGAACATACAATATAAAAGGGACTAAGGTGCGAACGCGGGGAAACAACAAGACAGGGAAGAAAAAGCATGTTTCACAGAACGGGTGGAAGAAAAGAGCGCCGAAACAAAGACCGCGAGGAGGTTTTGACTTGGGATGTGAGTTGGAAGACAAAAGGTAAAGAAGAAAGACAAAAAGTATAGGAGCGGTAAGCGCAGAAGGATGGAATCGGGAGAAAGGGGCGGGGAGAAGGATAATTCTTTTAAAAATACGGAGCTTATAGATGGCAAAGAGTTCATAAAGGTAATAATTAAATAAAGCATACTCGAGGGAAAGCTGAAGAGCGGGCGGAAAAAAAACAAAATAGAGAGGAGAGAAGGAGTGTGTGGGGGGGGGAATAGAGGAAAAGGGGGAGAACAAGAAAGGGGAGAAGAGAAGGGCAGGAAAATAGCAGAGATAAGGGAGGGAGGGGTGGAGGGGTGAAAAGGAGGAAGGGGAAAAAACCTAATATCTCGTGCTTGCATAGCAGTTTTTCCCTTGCCCCCAGTTCTATCCCCCTCGGTGGGTTCTCTCCTTTCTGGTTCCGAGTATAGTATTGTTGTGAGGTGCCTTAGTGTTTGAGTAAAAGCAAATCAAAGGGCTTTTGAAAAAAAAATACAAATCTAAACCAACCAAAATAGAATAAACCATACGGACATTAGGGGAGGCAGGCCTTTTTGGTTTTTTGGTTGAGTTTTTATTTCAATTGATTTTAATCAAATCGTGAATACTCCTAATTGCAGTTTGTCACTATGGCTCCCTAGTCAATTAATTCATAGGTTTCACTTTATTGGCTTTATTAAACTATTTATTAGAAAAATACCATATATTATTAATAAGAGATTTTTATAATTACCTAAATATCTAAATATATTTATAATCGTAAAAAAAATTATGATACATATAATATATAAATCTACTTATATAGAATGAACTTACTGCTTAGATACTGCCAACCTTATTTCCTCAATGGTCAATAATCAATATCTTAAAAGAAGTTTACCATTGAATCAGATTATGTCAAAGTAAATTCAAATACATCGAGTAGTAATGGGTGGTGTTGTGTTTGGGTGTTGTGTGTTGCTGGACCTTGTATGGATCGGTGACATTAGCAAAAATAAAAAAAAAATATATATATAATTAAAGAAGAAAATATATTTTGTGATGTTACATGACAATTTTACGTAGTATCTATATGAAGCTAGAGCCTCACCGTCACGAAACAAATGTTTTGTTTTTAGATGAGTGTACTACGCATATTCTGCTATATAAAACATGTGTGAAGCTAGAGCTTCACGTCACGAGATGAATGTTTTGTTAAAAAGAAGAGTCATTCACTTGAAAAAAACTAAATAGTTAACTTCTTAAATAATCGAACCAAAATTTTAATAGAATAATTAGACTTAAGTTAAAGAATACGTTTATATATTATATGGTAGAAAAGCTAAATATAACAGGAGAGAGAGAGTTGTTGTAATGTTGTAAGAGAGAGTCCTGCAATGTGGGCAAAATAGGGTGGCGCACAAAGGAAGAAGCAAACAAGACTACACAGCATACTTTCTTTTACTCGTTTCTCGCTCCATTCATCATCACGTCTATCAAGGAATTTTTCCCTTTTCTCTTTAAAACTTCCCCTGTTTAAGCAACAGAGAGAGAAGTGTGTGTTTGTGTCTAGGGAAATCGCCTTTGATTATTTTCTTCTATCTCATCCATTCAATTCTGTAGAAACAAGCCGGACCCATGTGAGCAAATTATCCTTTTCACGCCTTTCAATTTCGTATTTTTGTTTTTCTTTCTTTGTCGTTTTTCTTTCTTCTTCTTCTTCTTTATCTGATTTATTGCTTCCCTATTAGTTTTGCTTATGTGGGTTTTCATGTTTCCGTGAAAATAACTTGTGGGTGTTTGTTGGTTTCTTTTGGTTTGGTAGCTTAAGGGTTCTGTTTGGATATAGCTATAGTGGAGTACTATAAGTTTAAAAAAAAAGGTTCTTTTCTTGAAATTATACTGTGTAATTTATATTGTGTATGGTTGGGATCCTTGCTGGATCTATTTGTGTTTTTTTTGGTTATTGTAATGTAAAAAGTACAGATAAAATTGCTGTTTACTTGGTAGTTGTGTTTGTTCTTTTACTAACTTGTAGTAGTTTTTTTTTTTTTAAAAAAAAATTCTTAGGCTTTTCGAGGAGAGAATAATTCAGCACATTGTAAAAGGTGATTTGTTGTGGTGGGGTTTCATGGGGTGAACTCAAAGGTATAATGGGTAGCATTAGTGATGATGAAGAATGTGTATTTTTTGATGCCTCTGAGAATATTGGCCAAGTACCTGATTTGGGTTCTAATGAACCCCAGGTGCTCAAATCCAGCTCCAGGATTGATAATTGTGTCACTAGTAGCTACCAGTATGATGTGTGGAGTAGAAGTCCCAGCAGTGTTAGAGAGCGTCGTAGGGAATTCTTTAGTTGGATGGGGGAAGATCTAGTGGATGTATATGGAAGTTCTGATTCTAGTTGTGAAATTGAAAGGATTATGGAGAGTAGTGAGGCTGTGGTGCGAACCTCAATTCTTGAAGATGAATTTCCTTCTCAGCAAGTTCATCTTCCTGGTTTGTCTGTCGGTGTTTTGGGTTCATATAGAGAGTTGGATTCAAATGAGACATTCGTGTGTCGGAGTGGCAATCCAGATGGTGGAAGTGAGTGCGATGTACATGATCAGGCTGAGACTAATCACAAAACTATGAAATTGGAACGCCAGCAACTCGGACAACAAGAATTTGAGGCCAATGGAAATGCTGGGAGGAAACTGAATGTGGTCAAGCGGAGTTTGATAAGTAGATTGCGATCACTGACGTGCATTGTAAATGACAGAGGGAGAACTAACAATTCAAAGGTTGACAGCTCCAGTGCTGTCCAAAGGTCTAGGGTTCAGAGGACTAAGGTTCACCACCGAAAGAAGCGATTAAATGAACTCTCTGGACTTTTTGTGGGGCAAGATATCCAGGCTCATGAAGGTTCAATATTAACTATGAAATTCAGCCTTGATGGGCAATACCTAGCCAGTGCCGGTGAAGATAAGATTGTGCGTGTATGGCAGGTGGTGGAAGACGAGAGATCTGATGAAGTTGATATTCCAGACTTAGATCCATCTTGCATGTACTTCACAGTGAACCATCTTTCACAACTTGCTCCTTTGGTGACAGAGAAAGAGAGAATCAATAAATTGAGGGGTCTAAAGAAAACAACAGGGTCTTCCTGTGTCATTTTCCCGCCTAAGGTCTTTCGAATTTTGGAAGAACCACTACATGTGTTCCGAGGACATAGTGGCGATATATTGGATGTTTCTTGGTCAGAGAATAATGTATGTTTATTGCTGCTCTATACTTGATTAAAGCTTTGTGAACACTTCTGGATCTAATCAAGTTCTCTTTTATAATTTATTATTCTTGCAGTATTTGCTTTCATCATCAACGGACAAAACTGTTCGTCTGTGGCAAGTTGGATATGATAAATGCCTCAAAGTCTTTTCGCACAGTAATTATGGTATGCACCAAACCTTTTGTTAGATCATTCTATATTTTTCTGATTTTTTTTTCTGCGGATTAGCCTATCTGTTATAAGTTTCTGACATTTTAGTTCCAGACTGCATTACTCACTATTTTTTTTCTTTTTGTTTATCAGTGACTTGCGTACAATTCAACCCAGTAAATGATAATTACTTCATCAGTGGTTCAATTGACGGAAAAGTTCGTATTTGGGCAATTAACAGCGGTCAAGTTGTGACTTGGACGGACATAAAAGACATTGTGACTGCTATATCCTATCGTCCTGATGGGAAGGTAGTTATTTCATATCTTGTTTCCTTTTTACAAACTTACCTCATAGATTCAGAAATCCAAGCAGTTCATTAAATAAGTTATCTACTTCTCATGCAGGGTGGAATTATTGGCTCTATAGAAGGCGCATGTTGCTTCTTTAGTTTTATTGGTAATGTTGCCTCTTTTCCTTATATATACCAAAATAGCATTGATCACCTGCAGTTAGGATTTATATTTTTATTTAAGAGCTTTTTAGCCCATTTGTTGCTTTTTTTTCAGTTGATTAACCATCAAGCTGATTTTAGGCAGATAACTATGCACAATGTCATGAACTTATTATACTTTCTTTTGTTATGGGTAGGTCTAGTTGGAGGTTTCCCACTTTCATTTCTGTCTTGAGATTTTCCAGAGTTGTTCTAGCCCATGCTCTGTTTCCTTTCTTTCTCCAAGCTTTAACAGAGTAGTAGTTCCATTACCTGATAGTAGTTTTAGTTTGTATGAGCATCATATGTTAGTCATATACCAATTTCTGATGCACATTATATAAATTCATATGATATAGCAAATGAAAGAATGCCTATATAGTTTACAGTGACAGAGAATTTGTGGTCCATATTTTTGCAGCTAATGAAAGGGTAGTCTGTTATACTGATTTCATATCAAATTAGAAATGTGTTTTGACATTTTTGGACCATCACAGATGATGAGATTCAACTGGAGGAGCAGATTTGTTTGGTCAGTAAGAAGAAGTCACTTTGCAAAAGAATTACTGGCTTTCAGGTTAGTAGACATCACCCAGATACTAATTACTGCTTTATTAGTTCTGGATAGCAATGTAATAAGATGCTGATCAATCATATTACTCCAATGCAGTTTCTACCACAAGACCCAAGTAAAGTGATTGTTACTTGTGCGGACTCGCTAGTAAGAATCCTTAGTGGAATCAATGTAATAGGCAAATACAGAGGTATGCTCCCTTCTCGAGTTTTAGATGATGACCTATTTTCCCTACTAGTTGATAATGCAACTGTCTACAAATATGGGACCTGCAGTCGACTTAATCTTTTTTATATGTAGTTAATTGGATAGCCGGTGGAATTCTTTTTTCTTGTTTCTCTTATGTTTTAACTTTCTGCTACTTTATTCTCTAGGCCTAAGAAATGCAGGAAGCCATCTCTCTGCTGCTTTCTCCTCAGATGGGAAGCATATCATCTCTGCATCTGAAGATTCTAATGTCTATCTGTGGAACTGTCACATTCCAGAAGAGACTTCTGTATCTCAACCTGAAGCAGTGAGATCATTTGAGTTCTTCTATAGTGATGCATCCATTGCTATACCTTGGTCTGGCCTGAAAAATTTCAACCACGAGAATCAGTGTCACTCACAAGTACTGAGTCAAAGCTTAAACAATTTTCCTTTGGGGGCTTCACCTTGTTTCTCTTTAGGACAAGGGTTGTTTTTAGAGGCAATTCCGAAGGGATCTGCGACCTGGCCTGAAGAGAAGCTTCCACTGTCAAGTCCTCGGTTTGTGCCTTCTGCAATGTGTAAATCTCAATACAAGTTTCTCAAAAGCTCTTGTCAGAGTTCATCCAGTTCTCATGCCTGGGGTTTAGTTATTGTTACTGCAGGCTATGATGGGCGAATAAGGTCATATCATAATTATGGACTGCCTTCACCACTTTGAGAAGTAATTTCAGGATTTTCAAAGAAGTGAAAGTTATATCCTCTTTTGGCACCTCCTTTCTGGATTGTAGAAACTGCCACTGCGTGTATATCCTTTGTCATGGAACTACTCGACAGAGTTCACTGCTGCAATGAGATCTCCATATGAGAAAGGATGTTTGACCGGCCCCTTTAGGTACTTACAAGTCATGTCAGAGTTTGCTTGAATATACCTGATGTTGCCACTAGTTGGCACCTAATTTTAGTTTATTAGGGCCAATTATCCACCAACTATGGAAGGAAATGAATATTTTATGAGAGGTCAACATAACATGCTTATCCATATGAGTTGCCTGCGGGGCCTTTCATTATTCTACTTCCTTGTTATCTAAATGAGATCAGGGAAGGAGCTAGTGGCTATAATTTTCTCAAGGAGGAATGGTGGGGAACTTCATCTTTATGGCATGCTGGCTGTTCTAAATGATTGAATTGTTGTCTGCCATACAGTCGGTCCATTGAAGATAGGAGTAACCACAGGTTGAATTGGAGTGTCGTAGCAGCTGTACGTGCATGAGATCTCAGTTACTAATAAAGTAAAAACGCTTCGGGGCTGGTGCTCTTCTCTACCTCTGGTTGGAACAGCGCCTTTTCTGGTAAAAGAGGGAGGTTCATTACAGAGAGGGTGCTGGTACCATGGGTTTTTTGGGTGCACGCTTCTAAACTCGTCCACTCCTCTACCCTTCTCCACTTAAATACTTAATTTTTGTGACATGTGCATAATCCAACATGTCACATCTTATGCTCTACCACTAGATCAATGTTTGGGGGGCAAGGCTGCTGGTGACATAGTTACACTAACATAGATGGCATTTTCAAATTTACTGCTCCAAAATTGTATTTAGTAGCATCACAGTGTTGGTACAACACGTGTGAAACAACAAATGTGATTTCATTGATTAGTTCTTCTGTATAAAATTCAGTAGTTATTACTTATTAGTGTATGTTAAATGTATAGAACTGACTGTTGTTCCTTCAAAATTGTTAATAGCAGCTGACCCCCTTGCTTTGAGATTCAACGATTTTGCTTATTGTAGTCTTTGAATTATGAGATATTGGTTAATTCCTTGATGAATTTTGGTGACTATGAGCCAATTTGCATGCATGTTGGAGCTAATACACACTATAAATCTTATATATAGAGGGCGTTCAGCTAAGCTAATAAATTGGTTATGGTTAACCAATTTATAGTCATGTTTTAGCTTATTTATGTGTTTTGTTAAACAATAAAGTACTTATAATCAAGTGTTCATAAGTCATCACCCAAAAGTCATTAGATAATCATCTTCAACTTGTAATTTTTCAGTTTATCAGAACTTTTCGTTTCAGTATTTTATTGTTTTATCTTTGAAAAAATTTCCAAACCAAAACCCCCACCTCTTCACTCTGTGTATGCCGTTTCTGTCTATTTATAAGGTTCCTTCTAAATTTGTAATAACTTTTGTAAAAATTTAAGAATTTTAGTTATCATAAAAGTGGAAAGCTCTATTAATTATCATTTTGACCTTGTACTAAATTGAAATTTGATTAATTATTTAACATTTAATTAGTTAATTTAAATAATAACTTGTCTCATTTTAATAAAAATATAAATAACTTTTGACTTCTTAGATTAATTCCTAATTAAAAATATTAATTGATAATATTTGTCATCTTTATCTATATGTATATTAATTTAAATCTCCATCACGCATATAATAATAATAATAATAATATAATAATAATATAAAAGGGGAAGGAATATTAGGCATAAAATAGATTACATTTGTCCTATATCATATATAAATACTATTAATAGTCTAAATAAATTGTTACTGAAATTTTAAATAGTAAATTTAATTACTATAAGGGAGGATTACACATTACCATTACAAATTTATAAAAATTCCCGTATAATTTATTTATGTTGATGGTTAATTAATATTTAAATTGACCTAGAAACATGATATCAAGAAGACAAAAAGACTCCTAATAATATTATTCAATGCATAAAGGTGAAGATCCTAAAGGTTACAAAATTTATAGGAGAAACTGATAATGATAGGTCGTTTTATTTTTTTCCTTTCATCTCCCCTAACCTAAATTTTTCCTATTTAAAACCACCTAGAGAAATGAAAATTAACTACAACTTCTGACCTTCTTAATAAGAGTATGTAATATGTCAATTTCTCGTATAAATTAAAAGGATATATTTTCTCATGTGTTAATATCATTCTTTCTTCTTTTGTAATTTCCTTAGATCATAGTCATAGACTGTTGAAGAAAAAATTGTCATCAATCTTTATAGAATTGTTTAGGACATATATTACTGTTTGTATTTGGATCGAAGGCATATGATAATGATTAATGTAAAGAAGGTTTAAAGGAAAAAATATTTTCTTATCACGTTATATGAATTATACACAATAATGAATCTTTATACTATTTTATGTAGATGATATAGTATGACCATTTGTAAGTTATTTTCATATTAGTTTAAACTTTCTTTTTAAATGTTTCTCTTCTTTTCATTTAGATAAATATGTTTCTCTATTATAGAAAGAAGTTGTGTTTTTTTTAAAAATTAAATAGATGTTACTTATTTAGAATTTTATAAATTTATGGGCGTAGACCATGTACAATACTGTATTTCTTATTTCCAAATGAAATTAAAAATTGTCTCAATGATATATTAGATATTTTATTATTTATCACAAATCATCTGTCTTATTTAATAGATAATTGAAATATTCTGACGATAGTTGAATGACTATGCATGCATTTATAATTATTCATTATCTCATAAATAGTATTCTGTGTTAGGACTTTTATCCTCTTTATTACTTTTTAAAACTCATTTGCAAATGCAATATATGTATCGATTTGAAAGATTTACTAACATTAGCTTATGAATTACATGTATGTTTACTTTTTTATGTATATTTTATTTTTTAAGTTATGACATATAGCAAATCCAACAATATATGTACCATTTACAAATTATTGATTGTAGTACAAAATTTATATTAAGTAATTTAAAATAAAAGTGCAACGCATGTTCTGAAGATTAGTTCTAATATAAGAATAGATCAAAATTTTAAAACCAGACTTACAGAAGTAACTAATTTCCAAAATCCATTTTTTACTTTGAAATTAGAAAAACTTTTTTCTTTAAATTTTCAAATGCTCACAATTTTCATAGCTAAAAACACCCCCTTGCAGTCGCAGTAGTTTTAATGCCTGAATTAGTAGAGTAAAAGCACATATACTATTTCATCTGGTTCATGATGAAGTTTTCCTAAATAAAGTAATGAAAGCTAAATTTATTTTTAAAATTACCCCAGGAACATAAAAGTTGTAGTGCCCGAAAACTTGACAAGATTGTGTTGCCAATGCTTATGAGGACCAATTTTGCACTGTTAGCTTCAGAAACATAAAGTACAACAGCCTCACTGGCATTTGCTATTTTCCTAGAGCAAGCAAGACCCCTTGGTAAAGAATGTCAAGGTAAAGAATCAATAAAAGGCGTCTTTCGTGCTTAAATGTTTGACCTTGTAACAAAAATGCCAACGGACAAACACATCATAAAACACTTCAAGGGAAAACTCAGTCTATAAGGGAAAAAAAAAGTATTACAGTTGATACCAGAATTACATTTCCATTTCCTCTGTTTGGAGCCAGGGGATTAATATGACGAAGTTGGTGATGCCAGTTCTATGAGAAAAAAACGGAAAGAAAGGTTGCATCATAAGCTGTCCAGTAGAGATCGGGCTGCAAAATATTGACAATGACCAAATGCAAAGAAGCAAAACCTTATCGATTCAAGGAAATTTACTTTTTCTTTGGTGTTACATATATTGGGCCAAATGAAAGACACCTCTAGAAATGAAAGCACCACTCTTTTTGAATGTTAGAAAACAGGATTAAACCCACTTAGTTGCAGTCTTGCACCTGATATAGTATATCAGGCAGATGTTCTTATGTCAAATATATTAGTTTAATTCTCGACCAAGAAAATTTAGCATTTGTAACAAGTCTTTTACAGATAATAACCATATATCTTTTCAAACAAGCTCTTCCTACAACCTATGAACATTCAAACAGTAGTTATGTGATCGATTTGGACAAGATATCTGGATGTCAGCAACCGTATGCCCCAGGTTTTCCCTAACACGTACATAGAAATCAGTGAGTCACTTATAATAAGAAAAGATTTGTTATTCTTCAAGTTTGGTACTTAGACATTCCAACCATAAGGATTGCCACACATCTAAGCACTAAAGTCTTAACAGAAAGCCAACTGTCTAAAAGCTTACTGACTTTGAGACTAAAGGGTTTCCAAATTTGCACTTAACAGGCATAAATCTAAATCAACAAACGATAGAAGTTTCAAAGTAATCCCTGCAGAAGATCCCGTGGCAACCTTCTTTGCAAGAGTAAACAGAATCCTAGTCCAAATCAGTTCTTTCTCTGCTGAGATCATAAATCCAGGGTAATTGTAGCCGGAAGCCGCGCAAGTTCTCTGATAAACAAAATAATAAGGATGTAGTTCATGTGCTATACATTTGCCAATGATCTTATACTTAAACTAAGAAATCAGATAGATCTCTATCATCTATGTGACTTGAACTCTTTTACAACTCATTGTGCAAGCTCCATGTGTTACGATGTCATAATTGACAATCCTGTTCGACGATCTTGGGAATGGAGTTCCTAAAGGAAACATTTGGAAGTAAATGCGATTAGGCACTAAAAATGACACAAGCCAACCCTGCCAATTCTCTAACAGCCAGCCCAAGTTAGTTTTCCACGAAATCATCGTTCCATTTGTTGATAAATCCTATGTCCACCAAATAACCATGAAGTGTAAGACAACCTATGGCAATGCATGTGTCAATATTGTACCAATACCAAGAGTAGCAGCTATTAACTTGATTCCACCTCTACAGTTCTCCATTAGTAGGATAAAACTGTGAAATAATAACACGAGATAGCTCCTTTATAGATCCACTTAGAACCAAAAGTCTGCTAGCCTTTTAACTCCATTCTCTTCCTTTGTTCCTTAAACCTTTTTCCTGCAAGAGTACAAAAGAAAACCTCCATTCACGATAGGTTTTCAGTTGATGAAGTAAATAACCTTTTCCCTCTCTTTCCTACCTGGTACCCTTAAAAGTCCATCCATCTGGCAGAAGAGGACCAAGAAAACAATTCAAATCATTGTTGTGCAAAAGCCATCAATTTCCAGGTTTTTCTGATAACCTGTAGATTATTGCTTCGAGGCATTGAAACAGCCTTCTCTAGAAATGTACGCGTACGATATGCATCCACTCTCTTCCTTCCCTTGTCTAGTACAAACTAGAGAGAACTCCTTAAACGGAGTAATACCTTTTCGTAATCCAATTATGGTGAATCATTTGAACACCATAATAGAATGGACATAGAGGATTTATATACACGAATCGTAGAACTCAATGTTTAATTGTTTAAGAACAACACACATCTGTGCAATGTATTCATACAAATAATCACCTAGCAAAGCAATATATATAGAATTAACCAAGAGATCCAAATCATAACCTATCAAGCAACATACATTGAACTAACAACAACAAAAAAAATAATAAAAATAAAAATTGTAAGCCAAGCAAGTGATGTAAAATGAGAAGAAATTACCAGAAGATTTAAACAGGGAGGTTGTCAACGGAATGAGAGTTGTTGGTCCTAGGGCAAGGATCAACATGAGAAGGCAAATTGTTCATAAAAAGAGGTCGATCTTTCGCTTCTTCCTCTTCCTCATCGTCAGAGGCATAAGTTGTGAGATTGACACAAGCACATCGTTCCAATGAAGCAAAGAATGCCGATGCGACACTGGTGCCGAACCACCTCGCCAGGCCGTCAATCTTTTCGCACGACATTTTCTTTGATTTTCGATTTATTTATTAATTTTTGGTTTTCGTTCTCCTAGCTCGATCTCCAGTCGAGAGCTAGGAAGAAGAGGTCTTTTTCCTTGTTCCGGGTTTCGGGAACAAAGATCAAATGAGGAGTAGATATAGGCTACGAGTGGAGGAATATGGTCCAATAATAATCCCATTATCTCTCGTACCTGACATACATTTTTCCTCATTATTATAATACCCTACAACTTTGCCTTCAATGTTGGCTTCCCCTCTCATACTTTATTCTTGTATATTAATAGTTTATTTAGTATAGAATAATAGTATATGTGTTAATCTCGTATTACTCATTTCCACACTAACTATCATGGTTGCATATCGATCGGGTTCGGTTTAATTTTAAAGTTTATCGATTTGACTTATTTGTTATTAATTTGTAGATATCATTAACATATTGGATATCGAATTATTGGTTATCAATTATGGATTCTTATCGATTCGATTATCCATTTAACTAGGGACGGGGCTATAGCCACATTTGTTGATTAGTTGATATATGTCAAATTCTATATTTAAAGGATGTATATTTAAAGTTGGACACCCTTAACTAAAGTTATGTCTTTGCTATAGTGGTAATGTGTGTCCATTTGCATGAGCGATTTCGAGTATGAACCCCAAATAGAACAATAATTTTTATTTTACTTTGACAAACACACACCATTATTCTTGGATTATCCTTGATAAAATTTCTGGTTCCACCACTTGTTTTAACTATTATGATTTGACAAGATTATTTTATTTAAAATCACTTAAAACAAGGTGAAAAATCAAATGAACCACGCAGACGAATTGACATATTGCATATAATCTAAAAGTAAACACTGACACATTGTAGAATAATCGAGAGTTTGAGAGATCTAAAAATAAAAATATGAAACGAAGCCCTAAATCAAAAACTTTATATACCGAATATAATAAATATTTTTATTAATTTACTATCGAGTTATCAGTTAACTCATTACTCAAACAGTTAAAAGAACATAAAACCTGATGATAAAAAAGATTAAAAACATTACTAAGATGGATAAACCAATTACATATTTTCGATTTAGGTTATTAATTTTAGTTCGATTTTGAATAGCCCAACTCCTAAGGTTTGATCAACCAAAGGAATAGAAGACAAGAAGGCGCATCTGGTGTAGTGGTATCATAGTACCCTCCCACGGTACTGACCGGGGTTCGATTCCCCGGATGCGCAGCATTTTATTTATTTTTGACTCGTGATGCATTTTTACATCCACAATTTCTGCGTAAAGCAAGTATCAAAATGCCAGAACAAAGAACTCAACTCTATTTATTTGGCTCTTTCATAAAAGGTTTAGCTTGTAACAAAGTTAACATCATAGTTTAATACTCACATTCAAAGTTTAACTTCAAAACTCGTTCCAATCTATATTGATGAATGTTTCTATCATACATGTCTTCCAAATGGAACTAGATTGAACTGTAAATTGATCAATGCCTAATCTAAATCTATTTCTGATTGTCACCGTCAACAAGAAATATATATCTGAAAATCATGCGTATATCCTATCACTTGTAAAGTAAACTAAAAACTAGTAATCATTTACAGCTCATCATGGTCATCATCGTCACCAGCACCTGATTCTCCTCCCGGTGCTCCACCAGACCTCTGATATACCGCGGTGATTATTGGGTTGCACACAGCTTCCACTTCTTTAAGTTTTTCATCGTAATCCTCCTTCTCACCACTCTGGTTGTCATCCAACCATTCAAGTGCTTCTTTTGTCACCGTTTCAATCTTCTCTTTCTCATCAGAGTCTAGCTTGTCTGCAAGCTTATCCTGGTCATTGATTTGGTTCCTCATGTTATATACATATGTCTCCAGGCTGTTTCTAGAGTCAATTATTTCTCTTACTTTCTTATCCTCCTCTGCAAACTCCTCTGCTTCCTTGACCATACGTTCAATTTCTTCTTGACTCAAGCGACCTTTATCATTGGTAATTGTAATCTTCTCTGATTTTCCTGAGGCTTTGTCTTCAGCTTTGACGTCCAGAATACCATTTGCATCAACTGCAAATGTCACCTCGATCTGTGGAGTTCCTCTGTTGAAATATTAAAGAATTTAGTCAGGAAGCTGATATTATTTTGGTCAAGCAGGCAAAAACAAACTGATCAACCAGGTGCAGAAGACAAGTAAGTACCTTGGAGCTGGAGCTACTCCAGTTAAATCAAATTTTCCAAGCTGTCTGCAGTCCTTTGTGAGGCTACGTTCACCTTCAAAGACCTGAAGGTAAGAATTTTCATGTCAGAAGAGAGCCCACAAGTCCAGACATGTTCCTTCTCTTGAGACTTTAAACAAAACACGTTGAGCTCTCTAAGAAAATATAGTTTCGAGGAGATACCTGAATTGTCACTGTTGTCTGTTGATCCTTATAAGTGGTGAAGACTTGAGACTTTTTAGTAGGAATGACAGTGTTTCTTGGGATCAACTTAGTCATCACTCCGCCAACAGTTTCAATACCAAGAGTGAGTGGAGCCACATCCAGAAGAAGTATATCTGGTTAAATTACAAAGTTAATTGTCAAATATATGTTTTTTAAAAGAATCAAATCTCATAAAAGACAGACAGAAGAAGAAATACTTTTAGTTTCTTCACCACCCTCGCCACTCAAAATTCCTCCTTGTACTGCTGCACCATAAGCAACTGCTTCGTCAGGGTTGACTCCTTTGCTAGGTTCCTTGCCGTCAAAATAATCCTTCAAAAGCTGTTGAACTTTAGGAATCCTGGTACTTCCACCAACAAGAACAATTTCATCAATCTGGTTCTTCCCTAGCCCAGCGTCCTCCATAGCCTTCTTAACTGGCCCCATTGTCTTTCTAAACAAATCATTGTTTAGCTCCTCAAAACGTGCCCGAGTAAGTGGTTCGGAGAAATCCACACCATCAAAGAGAGATTCAATCTCTAACCTAACTTGGTGCTGACTACTCAGAGATCTCTTGGCACGCTCAGCTTCTCTCCTAAGCTTACCCAAAGCTCTGTTGTCCTTGCTGATGTCCTTCCCATGCTTCTTCTTAATCAATTTAATAAAGTACTCCATAATCCTCTGGTCAAAATCCTCTCCTGCATTGAAGAAATTGTCAATGTGTAGTGTGACTTGTGAACAAGGCTGATTTGAAACTAATAGTTTTTACAACTAGCATTTATTTTCGTCAAGCTAAATCAGATATCAAACTTGAACTGGTGTAAATTTTTAGTATTATATCAATATATGTAAAAACTAACAAAAACAAATACAGCAATTGATGCAGTTAACAAAGGGGTGCTAACCTCCCAGGTGAGTGTCTCCATTTGTTGCAAGAACTTCAAAAACACCATTATCGATGGTGAGGATGCTAACATCAAATGTTCCACCACCAAGGTCAAAGACAAGGATGTTCTTTTCACCACCTTTCTTATCTAATCCATAGGCAATTGCTGCCGCAGTCGGTTCATTAATGATTCTTGCCACATTTAGTCCAGCGATCACACCTGCATCCTTAGTAGCCTGCCGTTGGGCATCATTAAAGTAAGCTGCAGCGGAGAACAGATAAAAAGATCAGCAATCATGTGATACAATTGTTGGAACTTAATATAGAAGGAACTTTTCAACATTACCGGGAACAGTGACAACTGCATCATTGATTTTCTTTCCAAGGAAAGCCTCAGCTGTTTCCTTCATCTTGGTCAAAATCATGGCACTGATCTCCTCAGGACTGAATACCTTGTTCTCCCCGTCTTTAATCTTAACTTGGATGTATGGTTTACCATCCGTGTTAACAATCTTGTACGGAACAAGTTTCATGTCCCTTTGAACTTCTCTGTCTTCAAACCTATCAAATAGATTAGTTTTGAGTCATTGCTATTATACGACACAAACATTCAGAGATAATTTTTTTTTAAAAAAAGGAAGATAATGTATATTACTTTCTTCCGATAAGCCTCTTGACATCAAAGATGGTCCTTTCTGGGTTCACAGCGGCTAGATTTTTTGCTGCCTCACCAATCAACCTCTCACCATCTGTGAATGAAACCCATGAAGGGGTGATACGATTCCCTTGGTCATTTGCTATAATTTCAAACATGACATTCTTTGTAAACACAACACAGTGAGTAGTTTGTTCCAAATCAATTCGCAAATAACGGTTCCCATATTGAAGCTCTCATTGGCTACAGAAATATCGACAACACCCTGCATTTTAGAGAAACACAACGATCAGCATTGTTATAACCATAATTATTTCTAATGTTAGAACCAACAGAACAATTATTATTAGGATATATCAGAAAAGAAGGCAAAGGAGACAGACTTGTCAAACTTCACGATCTGTTGCAACAACATGCCGTTTCAAATCAAGCAATCAATCACTACTTTATCATCGTCTAAAGTAGATTCACACCACTACCCTCCGAACAATTAGACATTAATATTTTAACCAAACTAACTATACTATACTCTACACATCTAAAACTAAAAGGCATCAGTATTCAAACCAAACTGTATGCTACTTGTGCAACTAACTAGCAATTTTCAATTGAACAATATATATCGACATTGACTAATCAACCTCATGCCGAACACATGAGAATTCACAAACAGATCTAAGATTGAAATTGAACAAAGAGTAAAAAAAAAAAAGCCCACCGAACAAGATGATCCAGGATGCACTTAGCTTCCACGCACCACCAGCCATTGCTCGCTGATCTATTTTCAACTTATCAATTTTCTTCAAATACTAGCTCGACAATTCTCCTCTTACTTCTCTTTGCTATGGACTCTTCAAATATCAAATACAGCAATCAATATATATAAGGGTGGGGGGTTCGTTGAGGCGGCATATTCGATGACGTGGACCAATCATTATGAAGGCGAGAATCAATGAAAAAGATATCACTTTTGTTTTAGGACTCTAACACTATAATTAAATAATCGACCATATCATAAGTGATGACGTGGACCAATCAACTTCAAATATGTATTGAAAAAGGTATTAACCACTCACACAACTATATAAAACTCATGCAAATATACCAACGACTATGATATTTTTAGATCAAATTATATATAAATTTCTATTCAAAAAACAGAATTTTAAATATGTTTTCAAGTAATAATAAAGTACAAAAATTGGTCGAGTATTACCTGAAATTAATAGGTTGAGGCTCCTCTTCGTTATTTTTTCTTTTTCATTTCTCTAAGTTTTCATTTGAATTAAAGCCATGTGTCATAATTAATTATGACATATGACTTCTAAGTGGAAACTTGAAAAAATGGAGAGGAGCCTTGTCCGTATTAATACATACTGATTCAAATTTATGTTTCAACCTTTGAATTTATTCTATTATTTTTTGGCTTTGACTTCGCCGCGGTCAAAGAAAGATAAACTCCAATTTCTTTATCATTCTGCAATCCATACATAAATTAATTTTATTATGAATAAGCTCTAATCAGAAGTCAATATCAATAACTACTGAAAACACTAATCAGTGGCCTAAGGGTAAGCAGCACAACCTAGTCTTTAGCACAAACAACTCTAGAAGGCATTAATTTTTATATACATCTTTGTTGGGACTTCAAGAGTTGTTGGTGTTAAAAAAAAAGAAAAAAGACAAGGTTGTGCTTTTTGCAGTAGGGCACTGCTGATTGATGTTTTCAGTAGCTATTAATATTGGATTCTTATTGAAGCTTATTCATGATGGAAATTTAAGGATGACACGCCGTATCATACTTGTATGAGACATTGTTTAATTGACAAATGGACATAAATGAAATCCATTTGTCAAGCTAATAAAGGAGCAGTGGAGCCTTTGCCCCATTGATTTCATCCCAAAATTTATTTGCTATTTTGGAATTTTGGCAACATTTTCTTACCCTTCTGATTGCGGACTTGTTAAATTAATATGACTAAGTTAATAAAATTTATAAGTTCATTTTGTTGTCAAAAATCTTTTCAGTTTCTATTAGTTTATAGTTCTCATAATTCTATGTAAATAAAATATATTACTGAGAAAAATGTTCCACAACTAATTAAATTAGCGGTAGAGTTGAAATTTTGACAAAACTATTCATACTTTTAGAATAGAGGTGTGTGAGAAATGAAAAATAAATAAATAAATTAAAGTAGCATATAAATAAAACTAATCTCTTCAAATCTAAAGAAGAATGACTCACTATAAGAAGATGATCTAGTAGAGAAATCATAACTCATTCTCATATGTAGTGTTTATTCTTCCTGCTCATATCACATCAACCAACTATTATTAAGTGAAAAATTCCTTGAAAAGAAATTAGTAGAACAGTAATGATGAAGTGAAGAAAATGAATAAGACAAACATGATAACTTTGTAAATATATACATAACAAAAATAAATTTGACACAAAGTAAGAAAATGGTCCTATTTCAATCTAGCATATTACACAATCCTTAAAATAAGTTGTTGACATCGTATTTGAGCTTAAAGATAAAACTTTTTCGAGTCGTTAATTATAAAATAAATTATCCAATCACAAGAGAAAATATATATTAAAGTTCTCATGATTGAGTAAAGTAAAATAGGATAATTTTAGTAGCACAGTTAATTGTTACCTGAATTTTTTCTTGTTGGTAAGAATTCGATTCTCCATCTTATATTTCGCTCTCCATTCACCTTTTCCCGCCCTAATTTTTAAGGGAACAAAAAAGTAAGATTAAAGGACAAATAAGGCATATAACAATTAATTCTACTTGTCAATATATGTAGTAGAATTTAAATGTTGCATTTGAACTAAAAAGTTGAGTTGATGTTTGTTTTTATTGTTGTACTGATGTTAAAGCCCTATGTCATGTGATTGGGCAGACAAATACGCGCACGCACGCCCATACAAAAACAAATCTATGATTAAGAAAATTAATAATTCATAAATTTATTTAGCTAAAAGAGTTTTACTCCTATAATAACTGGAATTTCAAGACCTATTTTTTTTAAGACAACACTTACTCTCATCAAGATTTAATTCGAAATCATAATCGAACAACTGGAGAGATAAAGAAAGGAAATTTACTTAAATTGAAAAAATGAGGGGAAAGATGCGCCACTGTGACTAACAAAGAAACCCTTACAAGACTAAATTGGCAATCTAGATGAGGTTAGAGAGGAAGAGAAGGCAAAGAGCTTACGATTTCATCATTGGTCCGAGATGAGAATTCGGCCGCTGAACCATGTAACATGAAAACCCTAATGTTTAAAACTAAAAGAGAAAGGAAATTACTTAAATAGAAAAAAATGAGGGGGAGAGGATGCGCCGCTGAGCCACTGTGAAATAACAAAAGAGACCTTATAAACTAAAATTGGTAATCTAGATGAGATTAGAGAGGAAGAGAAGGCAAAGAGCTAACGATTTCAATCCTTTGGTCGAGAGGATGCGCCGCTGAGCCACTGTAAAATGACAAAACCTAAATGTTGAAACTAAAAGAGAAAGGAAATTTACTTAAATAGAAAAATAAGGGGGAGAGGATGCGCCGCTGAGCCACTGTGAAATAAGAAAACCTAGATGTTGAAACTGAGGGAGGAAATTTACTTTAATAGAAAAAATGAAGGGGAAATATTCGTGTTTTTTTGTGCGAAATTACAAAAGAATAAAAAAAGACATAAATCAAATATTTAAGTACATTATTGAGAATTTTGACCATCAAAGAAGATACTCACGAGTATAATTAGAGTTGTCAAAATGGTCAGTCCAGTCCCACCCGACCTAAGCCTAGCGGGCTAAGAAATTTAATGGGCTAGTGTGGATCGACCCTTCATTTGAAAGGGCCCGAAAATTGGTCAATCCAACCCAAGCCTAGAAGGGTCATGATAAGTTGGGGCAGGCTAGCCTTTTTTGTCTTTTTAACCATAAATTTTGTTCAATCTAGTTAATTTAAACCATTTTATTTAACAAATTATTAAAAAATACGTATAATTACAATCATGACACAACATGATAATATGATTTAGTGTCTTCCACATTACAATCTCATATCTAAATACATAACATCAAGAAAATGAAACGATTTCAAATTAAATGTGGCATATATACAATGATGTCGTTTCAATAATTCTAGTAAGACTATAAAAGAAAAGATAATAATATTTTTTGACGAATAGATAAATAAATAATTTTGAAAAAATAAATTTGTAAATTAAAGAACAGTTACGCCTTATAACTTTAGTTATTTAAATCCAAATTAAATAAAGGAGAAATTGTCTGATTACACAAACACTCCGATCATATTTTACTAACTCTCACTTTAGTTTAAAATAATTACATTTTATCTCACTAATTAATAATTTTAAATTATATTTCAAGTCAGATACACCTAGATACATATTTTTTCTTATCAGATGTACATTGAAATAGGGAAAGATGCGAGAGGGAACAGGAAGGAGGCGAACGAGATTTGTCTATTTATCTCATATACATGTTAATCCATTGGATACACATTAGATACATTTATCTAGTGTGGTTCACATGCATATCTAGAATATCATATATGCGAGAAAAATAGAAGAGTAGCGAACAAGATGGGAGGGAAGCGAGGGGGCAAGCGAGATGGGAAGGAGGTGAGCGGGCGAGGGAGATTTTTCTATATATCCTAGGTACATGTGAATTCACTTGTATACAGTGCATCTATAATAAATTACATCTATTTTTGAGCTCATGTATCCCGAGATACATATATCTAAACATATTTGAATGCACCGAAATTCAATACGATTCGCAATATTGTAAATTAGTGTGTATCTAAGTAATTAGCTCCTAATTTAGAAAAAATTTCTATAAGTTGCCCTTGAATAAATTTTGATCCATGGTTCATCTCAATCCGGCCTCCGTCAAGACTCAAGGATCGAGGAGTTATTTGGGCGGACTTATAAGTCCTAAGTTTAAATGAGTTTGAAGTTCTTCCCTATCCCAATAACAGGTTCTGTTGGACCGACCCCATAAGCTAAACCCATTTTGATAGTTTTAAGTATTATAGTTGATTTAAGGGGAAGCTACATAAATAGGCTATAAAATCTAAAATAATTACAAGTTCATACCCAAATCCAAAGACAACCCAAAATCAAAATCCCGACTTGCTATAGAGATCTTGGCGGAGGGAATGTTAGCATTCCGGGACCCTACTATTGTGTGTAGACATCTTCCAGAGAAACAAGTTGTAAGGGAGGGGAGTGCAATAAAAAGAGATCACATAGAAACTGTACCATTATGATGCAAACACTACAAAAAATAGTTCGTGAAAAATATTTTCTATCACTATCAAAAAACATGATAAAAATAAGCCAAATCTACTTGTTTTTTAGGAAAATATTTTTCATGGAAAACATTTTCCTTCATAACACACACCCTTATAATATCATTGACTAATAAGTAATTTCAAAACAAGAAACTTTAAATAATACCAATACAATGTATATATACTGATTTGGTGTCAATTAAGTGAAATTGTCAGTCGTAATATCAAAAGTTTTTTTTTCTTTTATAAACTCAGTTTCAAGTCAAACTAACGTAGGTTAGAATTGAAAGTCATATACTTTAATATTTTAAAACAGGAATTAATTATTATTATTTGAAAGAAAAAAAAACCTTAAGGCAAATAAATATATGTGATACTTAACATAATGAATTCGAAAAAATGTATTTAACCACGAAAATTGTACTAACCACAAAGATGCATGCACTCCTTACTTACATGTTGGCCCTTTATCTTATAACTGCCCCAACCATTTTTTAGATGAAAAAAAAATTGTTAGTAGAACGAGAAGGAAAAAAATGTCGAAGGTGGTGGTTTCCACCATAGTCACCGCCTTCATCTTTCTCGTTGTACTCTTCATCCAATTAATTATCAAATTTAATCAAAAAGACGGATATTACACACCTAATGGCTTGAGCAGAGGGAACAAGATTGGAGGGAGGGAGGTGGGGAGGACATCTCCCAGTTGTGCTAAGTCTCGTTCGTGCTGCACACCTCTTGTGCCCACTTTTTAGTTCCTCTTTTTTCTCGGCCTTTTTGCTCCCCCATCGCCGAGAAAATCAAATGACGGATGGCGTAAGAAGCTGGAGGATGAAAAATATTTTGATATATGTTTTATAATATTGAAACTATTTTGAGAATTGATGGTTTTGTTTCCTATTTGGACGTTTGGCAAGCGCCAACAAACCTCAATATGGATTATTGAGTATAAAGGGCTTGGAAACGTTTGGAATACCCCGACATGCTATTGCATCCGGATTGCATTATAGGACTTCCAGTGAAATGGAGTTTAGAGATAAGGATGGAGATGGAGCTATTTCTTTCTTTGAATATCTCCCTCAATTTACCAATGAAGACCTAGGTAATTCATTTCATTCACACTCAAATTAAAATTAATGAGAGCCTTGAACGTAATATAGACTCTTGTAATTCGATTCTTCTTCAGACTCTGTGAATAGTGAAAATTTAGTGTATCAAGATATCTTTGCCTTTTTTATAAATTAATTACGAGTATAATACTCATGTTAGGACTAAAAGTTCGAAAGATATATTTTCACTAAACTATGAATTAGTTAGGAGAATGCGAGTCTTAGCGTACGTAAGTTGTCTTCAGAATTCGTGATGTGGTAACAGTCTTTCGCAGAAATATATGAAAGATTACATATAGTAGACTCTTGTGATTATATCCCATTAGTTACCCAAATCACACACATAGTAAAAGTTTAGTGTACCGAATTGTCCTTTTCCTTTTTTATGAATTTCTGCTAATGAACCCAAATTTGGGTCATCTATAATTTACAGAGAAAAATGAGACAAGCCATGGAGATGCAGGATGGTGGATGGCACAATTCAGAAATGCTGATGCTGATCGAAGTGGAACTCTAAACTTATATGAATTTAGAGAGTAATTAATACTATTCTTTTCTTTCTTTTTTTAAAAAATGGAAAAAGGACAAATATATTTTCGAACTATCGTAAATGATATGTAGATACCTCCGTCATACTTTTGGTATATTGGTACCCCTGCCATCCAAAAATTAGAGTCTATATGCATTTAGCGTGGCGCAATATTATCCCTCGATCCGATGATGGTTCGGTGGATAAGATTATGACACGTGTATGTCCGTTACTATAAAAGATATGTATGCTATAGTTTTTGGATGATAGGAATATCAATGTCCCTAAAATATGACAGAGGATATCTGCATACCATTTACAATAATTCGAAGGCATATTTATCTTTTTTACCTTTAAAAAAAATAAAATTATCTAGGGTATGCATGTGTAACATAAATTTTCACTAACAAAATGTTATCAACCTTCGTTGTGTCATTTAAAGTTCAAATCTTTCCTGATGCAGTTTTATGCACCCTGAAGATAGCAGGAACGAACAAATACAGAGGTGGTTTTGAGAGAAAAAATAAGGTTAGAACTCGGTTGTTTTCATTTATATAATCTATACTATACTATCGATATAAGATATATCTATATAGTTATCTATATCTCATTTATATTGACCATTTTATCAAATAATAAAGACTAATAAGGTAGCCTAAATTAATTAGTACCGATTAGAGAGAAGAATTTAGTAAAGAGAGATAAAAACTATGAAATCTTTATCTCCTTATTTTTGGGGTGTCTTTTTTCATATAGGCTCAATGTCTTTTATAAGCATAAGTTGGTTACAATGAACATTCACCTAATTTTTGTTTAGCAACACTCCCTATTAGAGTCCTGTACAAATAATGCGTTTAGTAAAGTAACAAATTTAATAGTTTGTTCCTCAAGACTCATTCATTGTGCTGCCTGTCATTGAAAAACCTTATCTAGAAAATCTAGTGGTTGGGATAAAACTTGATTTAAGAAAAAAGACACAACGCGTATTTTACTACTTTTACTCCCCCGATAAAAATCACGATTTACGTTGGCCAAGTTTTTCTCATTCCAATCCTGTATACCAGCTTTCTCGAAATTTGCGATACTTGCTGAAGACTAGTGAATAAATCACCCATTATCACGTCGACAAAGATATCACCATTCCTTCTAGAGCTCATGTGTGTAGAAACATTTTGTGAAAAAAGTGTTTCGTTCTATCAATCCCTCAATAAGAAATCCTTTTACACACACACAATACCTGGCGGGGGGATACGCCCTGAGTTTTTGTGCTAATGCAATGTTTCAAATGATCTGTCATATAAATTGTGGTACTTTGTCACATTTAAAAAACCACATTTTCTCGAATAAGGTGATATATGGACCATATAACACAAAAACACAGCAACATTCGTCGACTTGCCTCATGAATAACTATTATCAAGCGACATATTTGATGAAGTGTTCAACGGGGAATGTATTCGTAGATCTCCAAATAATGACCGATAGCCCCCGCATGTGACTACATAATCTATTTTAGATCTAATCTTTATGTGGAATTCACAGACAGCGGGGAGGGGGTATCCTGCATCATATAACAGTATTATTAATAAATAGTATAAATAATATCGTATTTACTGTGTACTAATCATAGTCCTATAGGATTAGTCTCCTTAATCTAGCCTAGGGATTGTATTTCATTCCTATATCTCCATATATAATCTCCCATGTATTCCCTTACACTAATCCAATCAATATTCATTCATGTATCAAGAAGCAGAACACCTAGTCTTCTTTTCTCTAGGTTTTTTTTTTCTGCTCTTTAGGTTCCCATCGTTCCCATCCCGGGGGAAAAGGTCTCTTCTCTTGGCGCGGCAGGAGGGGGTGGTCGCGGGAATTGACACCGGGAATGGTGGAATCGATCTCGATTCACTTCACAATCTGGCAGTTAACTCCTTTCTCAGCATCGTCATGCCCTGATTCCCGAACAATTATCAGACATAATTACCCTACATGGAAAATCACCGTTCTTACAACAGGGGGGGAATACCCTTGAGGCCAATTATCAACCTTCTCCAATCGTCCATGGAAGCACAGACCCGCAGTCCGCAGTCATCACCATCAAACCGCCACGGACAAATCAGAAAAAAACCAATCTGCCATGCCGCCTTGGAAAGTCGTGGATACAGATCCGATCGTTTTGATTGCGGATCATACCTCCACGGTTTCAGAACACTTCCCGTCCCTACCAACAGCTTCATCAGCCCTTGGACGGCCCTCTGCAACACGCTATGCATTCCATTTCCCACTCGCATATTTTTCATGCCGTGACGTCTCCACCACAATTACCAAGGCCACGAAACTAGGCGAGTATTTAGACGAGGTCTCCACCAGTCATACACCCTCGACAAGAAAACGTGAACGAAATCATTCCCGAAAAGATCTCGTCATTCGTCGTTCGGTGGGTCTGCTCCCATCAGCTTTACTCCCTCCCCATCAAACAGGCGGTTCGCATCAGTCAACTCCTGTTGACCTGGCTACTCTCTCCCTCGTGGCTAAAAATTGAAGAAATCAACGTGGATGATCGGAGAGAAAAACTTCTTCCTCCGAGAAGCCGCTGTTATGGAGCCGGCCACCGCCCTCCCGCAACTAGACTATTGCGTGGGTCCTGTTGCGGCCGGCAGGTAAGCACACACAGTTGGCGGCTACCGGCACAAACGCGGAGGCCGCGGCCGGGGGCGGCGGCGGCAGGGCATCGTCCATCGTGATGACTGTCACATCAGGCAGCAACCCAGCCTGCACTCCTTCGTCAGACGGCGAACAGTCATTCTTCCCTCGGCTGTGCAGGGCACTTACGAGCTGGTAATCGTCCAACTGTAAATTTGTCAGAAAATCGGACACCCGCTTTTTCGTTGCTGGGTTCGGTATGAGGAAAGCCGAATCGTGATACCGTGCCAATTATGCATCTCAGCGCGTCCCTTCCTATGAATGGCTTTGGATACTGGGTAGAACATGCACGTACTTTACTGAACTTCTGATCTTCCAAGCTAACGCTCCAAATCCATATCAGGCTACAACTGGTATTACTTTGGCAACGGCGAGTCCCTTATATTTCTCACAACTGTGCACAGTACCATAAACCCCCCCGCTATCTTTCACCTAGGTACCTACCCACGGGCCCTTCTTATTCAAACACTCTCCTTCAGTTCACCAATTCCACAAAAGACACTAATTGCTCACTCTTGTTCACCTCTATGATTTTTCAGATCCTAACAATACTACAAGGGTGAGTTTTTAGGGCCCCTGTGAGCAGGTCTGTACGTTCTTCCTGGCACAAGTTTTCTTCTGCCCACCAGTTTTCAGAAGCGTTTTCCTGGGCTCTTTCTGCTGATGGCCACAGTCTGGTGTGGCAACAGTCGTCTGGTTCAACCCGTCTCGCAGAATAATCAATTCTTTAATTCTCAATTAGGTTTTCTTCCATCATCTTAACTTGTGACTCCTTTCAATTGCTAATCTCATAAATACCTTTTCTTTGATCTGAGAAGCTACAACTGCAACCTTTTCAACTTATTCATTTGACACTAGGGGGGTCCTACGCTGTTCTGCTCATTTGCTTTGCCTGGTTTTTTCCTTCTCTATTATATTTTGTTTTGTGATGATTTTACAAAATACACTTGGTTTTTAACCCACTAAAACAGCAAATCACAACAGGCAGAACACCACCTTTGCCATTTTGAAAAATGGTCAAAACACAATTCAATTCTCATGTTAAACTTTTTGAAGTGACAATGGAAGAATATGTAAATCACATCTTTGACATTTTCTGCAATCCCTAGGAATTATCATCAATCCTCCTTCCATCACTCCCGAACAGAATGGGGTGGACTTGCTGGAGCTTAAGCATCGCCATCTCATTGAAAACGGTGGTTTACTCTTCTACATCAATCTCAGTCGTCGTCCCTAGATCCTTTTGGGTAGAAGCTCTAGCCACCGCAAACTACCCTCATTAACAGAATTGCCCGTCACACCAAAACACACCCTCTCAACAAATTCCCCTATCACCTCAACTTCACCATCCTTTACCAAAACTTCCCAATTATAAATCTCCGCGTCTTGGTGTCTTCCTACCCATTTGCTACGCCCTCTATTACTCACAAATTAACAAACCCAACCCCCCGATCCGTCCTTGTATTTTTTGGCTAAAAATCATCCTACCGCCAAGGGTATCGCTGTCTTGACCCACAACTCATAAAGTTACATATCTCGTCCATGGTGCAATTTTCGAAAATGAGTTTTCCCTACGATCCTATTTCCTCCTCCAACAAATACAATCATTCATTTGGCGGCCTTCCCCTTTTTCCAACCTACTCACATGGTCCCGCTCACCCACCTCCCCGACACACCACCCACTAAGACCCAGCCACCCCTCCATCACCCCGTCGAGGTCGACCGTCGACACCAAATACACCCGCAAACCAACCACCCACACTCACAAACCAACCCAACCACCCCCATACCGCAACATCCGCCAGCCCGATCCATTTTGGGTCCTTTCGGCCACCCCCGAATCACCACCGCCCTCCCTTGAGGCCACCCCCATACTCATCCCATGTAACCGTGGCAAGCCGTTATCTTTAAACCCAAAACCTTTCAGGCTACACCATACTAAACCAATACCCCCCTTTCCCGGATAGTGACCAACAACCTACTCTGTTGCGCTCAAAAAATGCTTATTGGCGTCATCTATGATGACGAGTTAAGGCTTTTTGACTTGATCAGAAACTTGGGTTCTTAGTACCTAAGCCTGCATGGGCGCACCCAGTGGCTGTAAATGGGTGTACAACATTAAACAACAATGCAGATGGCAGTATTTCCAGGTACAAGGCTCGTTTGGTTGCTAAAGGCTACAATCAGGATTAGGGGCTGATTACTTCACTCCGATACATTCAATCCTTTTATTCGGCGGAAACCATTCGCCTGGTTTGTCACTCGGCTGCGCAACAATTGGCTCATCACATGTGGATGTTTCCAATAGCTTTTTTCCTTCATGGCAATCTTGATGAAACTATCTACTGACGCACCACCGGGCTATGTTTGATCCCCGCTTTTTCCCTCAACATGTTTGCAACCTCCAGAGTTCTGTATTGGCCTCAAGCAAGCCCCCCCGTGCTTGGTACACACGTCTGAAAACGTTCTTCCAGGACCGCTTCATGTGTTGTGTATAAGACTCAGTCTGTTTAACTCGACATTCCCACACGGTACAGTCATTCTTTTCTTGTCTATGTAGATGATATCATATTCCAGGCTCGTACTACTGCAAGCGTTCATTCAGGATTTCACTCGAGCTATGCATACACTTTCAAAATGAAGGACTTGGCCCTTTACATGATATTCTGGGAATGGAGGTTTTCTCGGACAGGCCAGCGGGCTTGTTTATTATTCATGCAGTCCAAAAATAATGCTCGAGATCTGTTCAAAAAGCTAGACTGGAAAATGACAACCAGTCACAAACAACACCCGATGGCAGTCAAAAAATCTTTCTCCTTCGTCTACAAAAATGGAGCCGACACCCCTTCCGATATCACCCACTTACCCGCACCTCATTCGGCTCTACAGTATCTGGCCTTCCCGTCCTAACATCCCCGTTTTGCTGTCAAACGAGTTGCTCAGCGCATCATCACCAAGTGAACATGATTACCTTGTCTAAAACGCATTCTCAGGTACATTTTTGGAACTCTGGTCGTGGTTTACTCATTCGACCCTGGGACTTGGAGCTTGGGTTTTCTCAGATTCAGATTGGGGCGAATGATAAAACTGACAGCAACGACACGAGTTTTCGTCGTTTTTTTTGTGGTCGAACCTGATCTCCCCTGGTGTACCAAAAAACCACCCAATGTCTCCTCGTCCTCGACTGAGTCTGAATCCGCGCCTTGCTCTCTGCTGCTGCTGAGACCATGTGGGTCACAGATTTTTTCCGCGAACTCCGCGCCACTCACACACTGTTCCTCTCTCATATTGTGACACCACATCAACCATCTGTGTAGCCAAGAATTCCGTCCTACCTACATACGACCAGATGAAGCATGTTGATACCGAGTGTCCTCTTTGTTCCGATGAAGTTCATGCCGGCACAACCATGACTGTGCAGTATGGACTCACTAAGAACACCACGTCTGATATTCTCACCAAGCCTCTCCCCGAGCCGACAACCTTTAACCCTCATTCCAATATTCCGTTCGCTTCGCTCATCTCGGTTTGAGGGGAGTAATAACAGATGTTATTAAATAAATAGTATAAAATAAATTAGTATTTATCTACGTGTACTCATCCTCATCCTATTATGATTAGTAACTCCTTAATCCTATTCCCTATTAAGATTGTGTAACTACCTTCCTATATCTCCTATATATATCTTCCATGTATTCCCTTAACACTTGAATACAATCAATATTCCTTCACATCAGCATAGCCAACAAGATCTAGACTACAATCGTTAGAATAGATAACTCATATCGATAGTCACTTTTAGATGCCACAATTTGTGTTTGATCCAATTTCAATGTCTTCTAGAAGGAGAAAAATTATATCTTGCTACAAATTAACCGAAAATGTTATATCAGACCTTGTGGTGTTAGTAAGATACATTAGTGCAACACTAAGATATGATACTTCAGGACCAAGAATATTCTCATCCTTTTCATGAGATTGAAATGGATCTTTATTCACATCGAGTGATCGAACAACAATTGGAGTACTTAATGGATGTACTTCATCCATATAAAATCATTTCAACACCTATTCTATAGATTGATGAACAAACATGTCGTTTGTCAAATGCTCTATTTACAAACTAAGACATAATTTTTTTCTTTATGAAATCTTTCATCTAAAATTCATTCATTAAATAATAGATTGCCCTATGAAGTTTCAATAAGGTTTATGTCATCGAGATAAATAGCAAGTACAACAAACCCTGCTATTGTTTTCTTTATAAATGCACATGGCAAATCGCATAATTTGTATAACCTTTCTTAGATAAATACTCACTAAGATGGTTATACCACATGCATCCAGATTGTTTCAAACCATACAATGATCTTTGCAATCTAATTGAGTACATTTTTCAAGGCTTTAAACTATATGATTTGGGTATCTGAATCCTTCGAAAATTTTCATGTACATCTCATTATTGAGTGATCCATAAAGGTACGCTCTAACAATATCCATCAAATGCATATCAAGTTTATCATGGATTGTCAAACTAATAAGATAAGACAATGTTATTGCATCCATAACGGGTGAATATATCTCTTCATAATCGATGTTGGGCCTTTAAGAAAATCCTTTTGCAACAAGACGTGCTTTGTACTTTTGTATTTCATTTTTCTCATTCCTTTTCCGCATAAAAACTCATTTACAGCCAATAGGTTTAACACCATTAGGTGTTTGTACTATAAGCCCAAAAACTTCGCGCTTGACAAGTGAATTCAATTCTGATTGAATTGATTCTTGCCATTTTGGCCAAACATTTCTTTGTCGACATTCTTCAACAGATTAAGGTTCAAGATCCTCACAATTTTGCATAATTTTTTATGCAACATTGTATGCAAAAACAAAATCCACCGCTATTTTTGAGCGACTCATATTTGTTTCATCATCACTTGATTTTGTGGATGGTTCATTATTTTCTTGAGTCTCAAGTTCATCGATCCCTTCAAGCATACCAGAATCACTCACATCTGGACTTTCTATGTGAGGTTCTTTCACAATATCATTTCGATCTTTTAATTTTTTTTAGGATTTTGATCTTTTGATCCTAATGATCTACCACGTTTCAGACGTGCTTTTGACTCATTATCTATGACACTAGTAGATGGTTCGATGAGGACATCAATTTGAATTGGGATATGCATTGCAGGAATATGTGATTTAGTAATCCTTTTCAATTATGTAAATGCTTTTGCATTTGATTTGCAATTTTCTACAAATAAATGATATTTTGTATTTCTTGCTCACAAATGAAAGTACGAGGATCAAGATGAGATAATGATGAATTTTTTCACAAAATCTCTCCTTTAATTTCATTACTTTCTCCCCTTAATTTTGCGAAAAATGTCTCATCAAACCGACAATCTGCAAATCGGGCTGTGAACATATTTCCAGTTAATGGTTCAAGGTAGAGAATAATAGAGAGCGATTCAAACCCAATATATATTTCTAACCTTCTTTGGGGACCCATCTTAGTACGTTGTGGTGGTGCTACCAGCACATACACAACGCATTCAAAAATTCTCAGATGAGATATATTGGATTGTTAACCCAAAACCATTTGACATGGAGAAAACTTATGATAATTTTTCAGCCTGAATAAGTATGCAGCATGCAAAAATGCATGACCCCACACAAAAGTCAAATTGTATTATTTGTGTCAATAATTTTATAAATGTCAAATTGAAAGATGACAATAGGCATACATGAGACCATTTAGAAGAAGCATCTATCAGGATCATAAAATATCTAAATGTTCCACTCAGTGGGTGAATTGGCCCACAAATGTCCCCATATATACGTTTCAAGAACGCATGAGACTCAATTTTAACCTTTATTTGTAATGGTATCTCAATTAACTTGCCTTGATAATATGCATCACAAAAAAATTCATCATTTAAATGAATTTTCAAATTCTTTAATGGATGCCCATTTGAATTTTTTATAATTCGTCTCATCATTATAGACCAAGGATGTCTCAGACGATCATGCCAAAGTACGAAGGTATTGGAATCAGTAAACCCCTGATTTTACTATAGAATGTGCCGCAATTTCACTAATTTTTGTCCAATACAATGTAGAAGATAAGACTGTAAATTTTCTACAACATATGTCTGCCTGGAGATATTTTTGGTTATGCTAAGATATTCAAGGTTCACTTCATCAATTTATTGATATAATAATCATTTTCACGAATATCTACTCAATAAGTTTCTTCGAGATTGAGGAGAAAACATGACATTATCGAGATTGAGGAGAAAACATGACATTATTTATTATGAGTTTGGTTCCCTTGGACAAATTATAATGGCTCTTTCAAAGCCCTTAATCAAACTAGTACTACTAGATATCGTAGTAACATTCATATTGTCCATACTCAAATGAGAAAAATATTTCTCATTTTTTAATATCGTGTGTGTTGTATCAGAATTAATCAAGCAAATCTCTTCATAATTTGAAAATTTGCTTGGAGAATTATCCATAGCTTCAAAAGTAATAAAATAAATTTATATTAAATGATTAATTATCTTCTATTAAATAATTTAAGAAATAATGTAAGTGTTAAAATGGCATTTGAATTATCATAATGATCATATACTAATGATGAACAAAATTTTTATCATTCAAACCTTTTAACACTAAATTTGATCTGATTTAGCATGTATAAAATAAGTATTAGTACAACTTTAATCTCTTGAAAGGACATTTGAGTGGCAAAAAGAAAAAAATATTTTCCACTTACTAATTTAGGTAGTGCTCTTACTTTTATATTAATAAATATATTATTTTCCTTATGGTGCACTAAATTACATGAATATAATTTTAAAGATTTTCATGCTTTTTCAAATTATGACATTTCAACTCACTTTTCATTGGTGTTTTTAAAAGAAGGGACTTAATGAATATGCATGGATAAATATGAGCACTATTAATAATTTAATTTTCACACTATAATCAATACAAAACAACAAATATCAATAACATTAGCAAATATCAATCATGGTTATTCTTCCATATCCGTAGAACCGTCACTAATTAAGTGATCTATTTTTCCTTTAGGGTGTATGAAGAAATTTTTCACATCCAAATGTGTGATGTCAACATGATCAGTGATAAAATTAGCTTCTGGATTTTCATTCTTCTTTTTTAGTGATGCTTGATAAAGCTCAACCAAGTGTTTAAGAGTACACAATCACGTGCATAATGACCTCTTCCACCACATCGAAAATAATTTATTTTAATTGTTTCACGTTTCTCATCTTTTCCTTTTCCCCTTTGATAATTATTTTTCTTTGGTGAATGACTAACACCGGGAAAAGAATTTCACTCTTGGTCCTAATTACGACCACGCCTAGCGTGATGGCGTACACCTCATTCACTTCAGGCAATGGTGGAGATCCGTGGGACGATCTCGTCGATTTTTTCCTTAACCTAAATCATTATCTTGTTCCGCACGAGTAGATGAAGAACTCAGTTTCAACAAATACTTTTTGAAACCCTTTTCCTTGATATTTCTGTTGTAAAACAACATTCGAGCTAGAAAATATGGAGAACTTTTTTTCCATCATATCCACATCCACTAACTGTATCTCCACATAGTTTTAATTGAGAAGTTTCTGACAGACAGAATTGTACTGCTAAAAAAAAAGAATAGAACTTAAAGTCCGTTAGCCATAATTCAATCCAAATCATATTGTGCCTTTGGTGATGAACATCTTTAAATGATCATATCTTTCTTTTAGATTTAATTCCACAGCATGAGTGTATCCTTGAATGTGAGATATTCCATTTTTCAAATTTTCGACAATATGATGCGTAAGAATATCATTGCTTTAGCCACAGTCTTATTTTGATGCTTTATTGTCAATGTAATTGTGCTCCAAGACTCAATGCAATCCAATAATTTCAGCATCCCAGTAATCCATGAAAGGTAGTTCTTGCCCCGATTATAAGGGTAACGAACTCAAGTTTAGTAAGATCGACATAATAATAATAAGAAAAATAATAGTACTTAGCCTTCAAATTTAGTCTTCAAACTTTGAGATGATAGAGTCTCGTGCTGAGAACGTATTATAAAATAAGGACTAAGTACTAAAATTAAACTAATAACAATTAAGAATAGAAGAATATAGTAGAGAGATAAAAAAAGAAACTTTTATCTTCCTTATTTTTAGAGTACTTTCCATATAGGTTACAATGTCTTTTATAGGCATAAGAAGTTCACTAATTTTATTTACAACAGAAATATATTATTGGTTTATTTTAATTATTTTTGTTTATAGGCAAATGGACGTAAACAAGGATAATATGCTAAATCGATTGGAATTTAATAATGGGGCTTACAATATTTATAAGACTTACCTTGAATATGAATCTCAAGGAACCAATATTCCTACCCCATTTCAAGCATTTGCCAATCTTGACTACGATGGTGACGGGTAATTATTCTTACTTCATTCAATTGTTAATTTTATTTCTTAGATACTATAATTAAGTGATTTATGTTTAATTAATCATTATTTTTTGTATGTTAGATTTTTGACAGTGGAAGAATTGAAACCAATTCTACAATATTTATCCCCCGGAGAACTTTCCTATGCTAAAGTGTACACAACTTATTTGATTCGAGAGGTAAGTTCGATCGATTTGTGAAACAATATATTATATATTTTTGGGGATAATGCACAAGTATCCCCTTAATCTATGATCGAAATCTCAGAGACACACTTATACTATACTAAGGTCCTATTACCTCCTGAACTTAATAATTTTCCACCCTTTTTTTTATCTACATAGCACTATCTTGTGAGCCCAATGCTAGTTGACTTTTTTTTTTCAAGCTAGTGCCACATAGGCCGAAAAGAGGTAGACAATTACTCATAAAATAAGTTCAAGGGGGTAATAGACCTAGTATACATAAGTGGTTCTCGATTTTTCGCATATACGTTGGAGGTCTTGTGTCATTGTTCCTTTCCTATATTTTTGAGTGACCGAGGTTAGTGGGTTTTTTTTTTTTTGTTGTTTTGGATCAATAATCACTAATATTTGCATTACTTTTTGTGTGTAGGCTGATGATGACAAAGATGGTAAATTGACATTGGCTGAGATATTGAACCATGAAAGTATTTTCTATAATACTGTTTATGATAACAGTAGGAATGAAGAAATTTTCCACGAAGAACTGTGATTTATGGTACGTTATGTATTCAATGTAAATGTAAGCTAGGCTGATTCAGATACTCACATAACATATATGAAAATCAAATCCTCTTTTTTTTTCCTTATAGCTTTTCTTTTTCTCTTGTTTATTATAATATAAATCATCCCCAAATAACCTCTAACATTTTTACTAACAGACACCTACATATTTCGTTTTTTTTCTTTCTTAATATAAATAGGGTGTGTTTGACACATACGAAGAAAAATATTTTTTTTGAAAATCGTCTCTCCTAAAAAATAAGTTATTTTGTTATTTATTTTATGATGGTGTTTGATAACTCATCATTTCCTAAAAAATACTTTAAAAAATCCTATATCTCTTATACAAATCTATCGATGTAAAATGGATCCTGCGTGGGAGGGGATAAGGTGGAGTGAGGGAGATTATGTTAGCTAAATCTTTATTTTTATTATTGTCAACAGGAGATTATATATGTGTGTGTTAATTCAAAGAGGCATTTAATTATTTCAACTCGAGCCATGAGGTCAAGTCAGCTGATCATGGTTCAACAAGAAGCAGTTAATTAATTAATAGCGTTGAAATTAGTTGAATGCTAGCTGAAGGGAGGTCATTAATCTAGCTAGTTATATACTAGTAGCTACATAATTATCATGCATTAGCGGTAGCTAATCGTCTTTTTAGTGTGTATATAATATATTTTACCTGTATATATCTTGATGAAAAAAAATATAGTTAGAATTTTTCTCTAGTTTTTAGTGCCGTCAAAACGAATTTAATCCACGGGACTGGTCCAATCCAACCCTTTATTTGACTATTTGCTATGTTCATTTTATACAAAAAAAAAAAAATAATTCACCAAATTCAAATTTCAATCGGTATTTACTTGTGTATTGGTAAAACTCCGACTCGTCATCCAAAATAATTTATAATTACCTAAAAAAAATTTTAAAAAAAAAATCATGTCAAAACTTCCAAACAAATTAGTAATTCACCAATTAACAAATACCTGATCGATTTTATATTGCACGAATTACCTCAAAGTTCAAGTCGGAATTTCTGTTCTAAAGTTATTTGTCAACGAAATCCTATTCGATTCTTTCAATATACTTTGTCCACATAGGAAAAAATTCAAATGAGGTTTGAAAATCAACGGAGATAAAATTTGATGATATTGAAAGTTTGAGAAACAATAAGAGGTGGAGTCACTGTGGTTTTGTCTTTGAAATTATAACTGATGAGAAGTTCAAGTGATGTGTTTATTTTCAGAAAAAAATTCTCTCTCCTAATTTTTCATTATATCATCGAATAATTGTATTTTTTCAAATTAAACAAATTAAATAATCATACAAACCCAAATATTGAGATTTTTAATATATATTATAAATGTGGTTAGAGATCTTATTAAACGTTAAAATATTCATATTTTATAAAATAAATCATTTTTTCCCACAAAATTTAGATGCTTTATCTAAATAATATATTCAAGTAGAGTGGTCAACTAGACTAAGACACGCTTGATTGACCTGACTTAACCCATGATTTAATAGGGATGCACCAAACTTTTTGAAACTCATTTAAGAAAATGACTTTTAACCCGACCCAAATAAACTTATTGATTTGTGAGGTTTGAATATGTAACACTTTGAAAATTCAAGACGTGTTCTAGAGCCTAACATGAGTGTGATAAGGTTTAGACATTGTTTTATGGTTCATTTTAAGGAATATATATCATTTAGGAAGTCTAGAAATCAAAACGTCCAAGAACGTTCATGACGTCCAGAAACTAGTTCAAAAAGGTACAAGCGTGCCTTAGCCTATTTGACTAGCTTATGAACGTCCAGAAACTAGTTCAAGAAGGTACAAGCGTGCCTTAGCCTATTTGACTAGCTTTTAAGAGTCAGAAAATGATGAAAATTGATGCAAAAGTGTCGAACATGTATTTAAATTGATTCATGGTCAAAACGGTTGGGCGCGACTCCCCAAGGACCAACCAAGGGCCCTTGAGGAGGACCCTTGCAAAAGTTGGCAAAAGCTGTCAAGAGACAGTGCCACCAACGGATGCCACAGACGGGCCGTTGGTGAATCGACGGGGCATCGATAAACACTTAGACTAAATCTTGGAAGGGTCATTTTTCATAGTCTCTGAACTTACCTACGGATGTGCAGCACGGAATGGGGGAATGACCATTGATGGACCAACGATCCGTCGATCGTACGTGGTCTCGTAGATTGGGTCTGTGTTTTGCTGCATGTTTTGACTTATTTTTTAATTAGTTGACTTAGTTAGGAAGTTAATTAGGGGTTAAGGAAATTCTAATTAAGTGAATTAACCCCCTACATAAAATCCTAACCTAATTAAGACTTATCAAACTCTCATAACTCACAAACCCAAACTCTCTTCCTCCTCTCTTCTTTCTCTCTCTAGTGAAGAACTCTATTAAAGACCAAGCTAGGGGAGGGTTTGAGGGCTACAAAGAGTCAAATTTCTTCAACGATCTTCATCAAATAACAAGGTATGGGATCTAATTTCACATTTGAGACCTCTTTCCTCAAAGGGTTCCATCAAACTGATTTCAAAAGTTGGGTTTTCAAGTGAGTTTCATCCAATCTCGAAAATTATGTTATGAATTGATTTGTTTATGTTTTATTTAGGATATTATGAATATACTAACATGTATTCTAACTTAATTATGATATATCTTGATCGATTGGTCTAGTTTGTAGAAGATAATTTTTACCCCTTAACCCTAGATTATGATCTTGATATGAATCACTAAAAAAATAGTGTTTAGCGACGGACGAAATTCGTCGCCAATTTATGATTTTCTGTTGCTAAACCGGATTCGCGATGGATTATTGATTGTTTCTATTTCACTCGTTAGTAATCTCTTAGCGACGAAATATGAGTTCTGTTGCAACTTTAGCGACGTATTAGAGATGAATGATATCCGTCGTCACTTGTTTGCGACGAACTGATCTGTCGTTATACTTATATAGTTCGTTGCTAGTTTCATAATTAATTTTGTCATTTCAAATAAATTATTGACGTAATTTTCATCACAAAATAATCATTGCTAATTTCATAATCGATTTCATCATTTCAAATAAATTTGCGACATAATTTCTTTCATTGATCCGTCACAAAACATTCTGCTTTTTAAGCCAACATATTTTTCACTAAAATATTTCTTTGCTAATCTGTCGCCAATATTTTTTTATAGAAACGACCAAATCGTCACCAAATTTGTTGCTAAAATATCACTAAATACCTCTAAAATAACAAATATTTCATATAAAATAATATTTAGAGGGTTCAAAATCTGTTGATAGCACAAAGATGATGAGGCACTGAAGGTGCTACAGATGATGAGGCACTGAAGGTGCTACAGATGATGAGAAACTGAAGGTGTTACAGTTGATGAGGCACAAAGATGATGAGGCACAAAAATTCTGCTCGTGGTAAGTTTTTTGCTTCAAATCCAACACCGTATATCATTTTCTTCTTCTTTTAACCAGAAGCTTGATAATATGCTTCACATTGATCAATATCATATTGAGAGGTTGCTTTTTTCCATAATATTTCATCATATTTTTCCTGTAACAAATTGAGATACAGAGAAAACATCAAAAATTAAGTATCAAACTGTAAGTTATAGTTGTGACCACACAATATTCAACGTAATATCTAAGTATACTTGATCCCCAACAAACACATGAAGAGACTGTATTCTAGTTCTTGAAAAACGTACAAGTTTGGTACAAATCAATATTTCTATTGGAAATCTAGGAAAGCTAGTCTTAGTAAATCTGTACAACTCCAGAAATTTAAAGATCCTACCAAAGAGAATTTGATAACTGAAACGAGGTTGGAGTATGGAGAAGCAACATCTTCTGCCTGGTAGCTCAAAGGCTAGAAACGGTCCCTATTCGTACTTCTTTTTATGATTATTTGGAATAGAAGTGAAGCTTCAGAGTGTTTAGGTACGACATAGCCCTAGTTAGTAGTTTTTTTGTAATGTCTAAGATGTTGAATCCCCTAATTTATGTGTTTTATATTTGTGTTTTAGAGAACTAATATCAAACTTATCATGGACCACTTGTATGTGTATTCAACACTAATCTAATCATGTCTTTTTCATTAGCTACTTGAGTTTTGATAGATTTGTTTCTGTCACTTGGTAATCACATTATATGGTAATAATAACTTTCAGTACTATCTTATCTTTATCTGAAGTATTTGGTACTCTTCAAATCTAAAAGTTAAAAACATTCTCATTCTTTAAGGGTGCTCAAAGATAAAAACATTACCAGAAATAGAAGAGAAAATGAATCGTTTAGCAGAAACTTTGAGTGAACTACCTGCATCAATTGATGAGTATTGATCAACTAACTAAATATTCAATGTTGCTCGAAGTTCATTCTCAAAATGTCATAAACTTGTAAAAAATAAACAGCACACTTCTAAACACAACATGAAAAACATAAAATAAATAGCACATTTTGGAGCAACAACATAAAACACTAAATAATTAAGGCTTATATATGACGCACTGCAAAAACAGTTAAGAGGAAAATCCTGGAGAAAGTAAACTTGATGGTGACTCTACTTCGTTTGCTCCATTAGTCGATGATTTAATCAATAAGCTAATCAGGCAAACACGGTAGAAAATTGAGAAGGAAATGAAAAAGAAAAGAAAAGATGATGCCAAGAACAGAGATTACATGAACTCTACTATTTCCAACAACATTTATATGTCTTAATATTACTTCCAACAACATAAACCAACATCAATTACCCTTTTCTCAAACAAACAACATAAACCAACTAAATCTTCATATACTACTTCCAACAGCATAGATCTAAAAAAGAAATGTCTTTTTGCAGAAACTATAGTAAGCATCAGAATAGTTGGCATGCTTACATGAATTGCAGGAGTACTCCTACCAAAGGACTTGCCATGACCTTTGTCTCGAGCAATACCTACAAAAAAAATATAACAGTGTAGTTGACTTTAAAAAAATGTATTGTCATGTCTAAACAAATTTTTTTTTTTAGTAATGTGGAACTACAAACACAACATGCATGGGAGCTATTTATCCAATGTCAAAACAAAATGCAGGCAGACCCACTTAAATATCATATTGTATGAGAATGAAAGGAGACTACCAAATGACTATCACCAAAAAAAGAAAGCAAGTTGAATGTTTTTCATGGTGTGTTGAGAGCAATATTCGTTGTTGATAATGCTGGGAACAATTATTTACTACATATGGAAGGAACCAAAGAAACAAACATGTAATTGGTAGAACATGGATAGAGAGTATACTAAAAATACCAAAAAAGCTGATAGATCAACTGAAAAAACTTATGCCTGCATATAAAAGAGTGAAATAATTATCATCAAGTTTGGTTATATTTACACAAAGAATGAGCTTCAGAAATCTATATTAGATTCTGAAAATTTGAATACAATCACAAAAAAGGATATTGGGGAACTGGAGAAGCCTTTTAAGAGGCTGAAACGTTTAATATCATCAGATCATGTGCTTCTGAAAAGGCACCTAGACCCGATAGTTACATTCTGTCATCAAAGCTGGTATGTATAATGCTAATATAAAATAACCACAAGTCATAGCATTTGTTTCAGTTTTCTCTGTAGCACGAAAGAGAATAAAAACTCTCTTTGGATTGGCCATCAAAGACACCACACTTGACACTAAAAACTCCATAACCAATGTAAAAGGACCAATGATAATGAAAACACAGTAGCTAAAAGAGGGGAAAGGGTGAATGTGGAAATTTCCTAGGCATGCAAAACATCACAAAACAACTCTAATTCAAATGGAACATTCAGTTACCTGGTATGTATAACACTAATTAATGTTATAAGCAGATTTAAATAAAGGTTAAAATAAGAAATAGAACTATTAGTAAAAAAGTACAAGTTGATTAACCAAAAGGTACTCTATTTCATATTGATTAAATTTAATCAAAATATACAAATCAAACTAACAAAAATAGTTAGTAGTAACACAACTATCAGAGATTTAACTCAGAGAAGCTTCAATTCCTATACATACAACTACAGTAGATGGTCTTATCCACTTAGCCACTACGCTCCACGATTAAATTAAGCTACTAAGAAATTCATTAAAAAGAAGTCCCAAATTAAAGCCTCATCTGAATTACTTTTCTTTGCTTCTGAGTATGCAATTTCCTAGTTTCTCTCGTAGTAGAAGAGAGCAGGGATTATTTAATAAAGCCTGTTGAGAAAAACTTTTGAAGTCATATATAGAATTTATCTCGTTTAATTACTCCTTTCAATGCTCTGTTTGTAAGTCTTGTCTTTATCAACTTTATACATAACTCATTACCCTAATAACTTGTGAATTTTTTATCCTCTATGTAGTACCACTAAGAATGATTGAAAGGAAATGGGATACGAAAATCAATTGTGATTTTTGCGTCTATCTGAAGTAAGTTATTCAGATTATATTAAGAGGTTCTTGTTCAGCTGAATCACTATTTTTTAACTTATTGACGAGATACCTTAGTTATCACTGTTTTGTCAAAGGAATTGTTTCTTTCGTTTGTCATATTAAATGGGCTTAAGTCTGTTGGTTAATAATTGTTGGTGAATTCTACAAAGTACAAAGATGTTCACTTATTGCATATACATATAGTGTCCTGCCTCATATGGTTGTCAATTTGATCTCTTAGTTAGCAAGCACGAGAACATATTGTACATTTTTATCATGCCATTTTCAGTGTCAGTAATCTTTTGACTTCAAAGCTAACGAGATCATGTATTTCGTAATTAGGTCATGCATCAAAGTCTTAAAGGACGCCAGATGCCTCATATGTGAAGAACAAAACTGCTTAAACTGATCATTAGGTTAAGAGTAGGGGCCTAGCTATATTAAACTAGTACATGTTAAATCAAACCAAAGGGACACCTATCAAATTTTCACCACTTTGACAAAAATGAGAATGAACACTGAAGAAATCAAACTATTAAGCAAAAACACCATTTTTGCATCGAATAAACTACTGCATTAATGAACCTAAACAACCAAACACCACAACAATGTAACTACCGCATACTTGACCTAATCCTGATTAATTTAATGATACAAGCAAACTAAGGCATCATACATACTTCTCATTGACATGAAATTCAACAAATAAAATGTTATCACAGAAGGCAACAAGGAGAAAACTAGATTAACTTTTTGGAATAAGATTAGACCATTTCGAAGTTATGTGAATGAACCCAAAACAACATTTCATCCATTTACATACCACGGTTCAAAGGTTAGCCGAATTGAAACTGGAGACGGGAGCTTTCGCCTGAGCTTGAGAAGGAGACGGGAGCTTTCAACGGAGGTATAAGCTTGAAAAGGAGACAGAGCTTTCAACTGAACTAGATACCAAGTATATGCAGAAGACATTGTTCGATGGATGCCTCTAAAGTGCTCATTGAATCAGAAGTAATGACAGAAGCTTTCATCTGAGCAATAAGACGGAGATTTCACCTAACAATTTGACCTTTTACCTCAAGAATTTCACCTGAAGAGGCGGGAGATTCACCTGAGAATTTTTGCCTTTCGCCTTTCAGTAAGAGTAAACCCTATTTCTTTTAGGGATAATGTCTTTTCGTTTCCTTTTTTGTTTACTAGGATTGAAGACATAGTTTAAAAAATTGCAACAAACTACAGATTATGAATTTCGTCCCTACTAAATACATTTATTTACTTAAATTAGATCCAGTGACGGATTGTCCGTCACTATATAATTTAAATTCTATAAAAATATATTTATAATTTAAGAAACGATTTTCCATCGCTAATTTCTTCACAGAATAATAATAAATTTGTCATACCAGTTTGTTGCAAAATACGTAGCGAAAATTAGGGCGCCAAAGTTTCCCGCTATTTTTTAGCGACTAAAAAGAATTCCGTCGCAGATCCGTCGCTATATCATAACTCAAAAAATTATTTGTAATTATAGTAACAAAATAGCTATTTCGTTGCAAATCTATTGTTATATAGTTCGGAACATCATTCGTCACTAATATTCGTCGCTAATCCCTGTTTTTTTTGTTAGTGAATTATATTGTATTAGTTCAATTGGAGTCAGTTATGACTTTGACAATTACTACAGATGATGTTGTTACCACTAATATGAAGAGATTAGGGTTGATTTTATATTTCTTTCATAAATAGTTTTGAGAAGTGATCTAGGTTATGAAATCTGTTGTGAATTTAACTGACGTATCATGTTTAAGGAGATGATCTAGTATGAATGTAATGTGTGATTCTTTTTTTTTCTAGTCAGTATTCATATTGGTCAATGAATATGATAATGTTTTGATACGCTAATTGGATTGAAGTAAGGATGATGTAAGACATGATGATGGAGTCAGGAGACTTGGTAAGTCTTAGATCCCTATCCTTTTACTTAAATTATGGTTAATTGTGATTAAGTAATGATTGTTGTATTAGAGCATGCCTTGTATGGGTTGCTAGGATTCTATTGAGTGAATTGAAATGTTTGACTATGATTGTGAGCGTGTTTTAGCTGTTGGTGTAAATGTTATAAGGATGGTGAATGATTACCAATGTGACTTATCATGATATGAAAATATGCATGTGTTAATCTTCACCTATGTGAATTGTAAGGAACAGGATAATACTCATGTAATTTCCTATTGAGCTATGATTGATGCGACGTTTTAACAAGGTTAGACCCTATGACCTACATTAAGCTATATGATGATTAATAAAGATATTAAAGACACTTCAAAAGGGAACTCTGCTTAGCACGGAGTGAACTAGAGTGAGGAGTGTACCTTCCCACACAGACAGGAAAGGTGGATCACTACTTTACTCTGAGAGACTATAATGCGCTTGTAGCATCAAAGGGTCCCCCCAACTATATATCCTAGTTCTTGAACTAGTCTCTCCCATTTATGAATACACGCTAGTGGATCCATGCAGTTGCTATGTTCATGTGATGCTACCTGGCAGAAGTTCGCACTTCTTTCGAGTAGGGTTTCCAGACATCAAAGATTTAACATTAGCTCAGTGGTATATGCGGTTAGGGCAAGATGTTCCAAAAGGTAAAAATGAAATAAACGGATTGAAACTCTACTAAGATCACCTAGGGATTAGCTTAGGTCTAGTAGGGGTTATGAGACTTACCTAAATATTGCACTTAGTAGCCCTGAGGGAAGTCTTAGGGGGATGTTATTCTAGATGATTAGCTTATTAATGCGACATGATTCTATATGTTTGACTGGAGTTGCACATTGTTGATACTAGATGTTTGATGGGTCACTTAGAATCTGTGTTGGTCATCTATTGTTAAAGTTGATGCTAATGTTACTCTTAAATGTTTAGATATGTGAAGTGGGCTGTTGGCATGTTCTTGTTGAGTAGTTACTTGATTGAAGTAAGGTTATGAGGTTTTGCTTGGTATTGCACTATGTTGACTGATAGGGTCTGAGGGTAATTGTCTGTATTTTGGTTATGATGAAATTGTACTCTTGGCATGCTAGTGGTTTTTATGCTTGCTAATAGAGTTACTGATAGGTATTCAATTACTATGAATGCCATGTTAACTTGAATAGTTTGATGTTGTTTGGTCTTGTGATGTACATGCCTTATTGACTAAATGAAGTATGCCCTTAAGTGATTTGGCTTAGTCTTGTTGAATGTGCATAACGGTTTTCAAGAAAATGGCACCATACTAAATGAAATGTCCCTTTTAGAAGGTTTTCGTGATATGTGTGCAATATGGTCTCAGACTTATGAGCCGTTTGACTCGCTTAAAAGCTGGTCAAACTGACTTCTTAAAGCTGAATTTTTGACTTATTTAGTGTTTGACAATACTCAAAATAACTTATTTTAAGTTAAAAAAAACTTATTTTAGTCAAAAAGTGAAAAGTTGGGGTAGGTAGGGTGCTTTTTTTTTAAGCTTATAAGCTGTTTAAGTTGACCATATTTTTACTTTTTTGCCCTTAATATTTATACAATTCCACGTTACACCACATAAACCCTAACAGCTCGTTCTTCATTGTTCCCTTTTCACGTTTGTGGCATAGCAACTTCAGCACTTTTATCCAAAACACATAACTACGTTTTTAAAAAAATAGTTTCAGCACTTTAAAGTACCTTTTTAAAGCTGTTTTTTGTTTTTTTAAGCCATCCAAACGGCGATAAGACAAGTGGACTGATTTTGATACTAACCGTATTACTTTTCTTTCCCAATATTTTAGGTTTCGGTCGTTGAAGGCTTGGAGACGACATTGAAGAATACTGAATCTTATTGATCATCCAAGTAGGGTAGGTCCTCCCTTTCACGAAGCGGATTGCCACTATAAGCCTGATGCTTTTTTAGTTATTAAGATCTTAGTTTCTTTCCTTTTCATTTGGATATTAAACGTTCGTTATAACCTATATGTGTCTTGTGTCGATGATGTATGGAATAATCCCAATTTTGATGAATAATCCCAATTTGATATACTCTTCATTATACTTATGTGCCATAGGAGTAGAAGACAAGTAATCTGACCTATAATGAAGGTCTATGAATACTCGATATATCTATATACTAGTGTATGTAGAGGTCTATGTAAACCTCGAGTTAATGTATGAAAGTTTTTAAATTTTCTGCTAAATTTGACATATGAATGTAATGATGTAAGCTAAAAGGGGGGGGGGGGGGGGGGAAGTTAGTCTAAAAGAGGACGACGACGTCGGTTACGTCTAGGAGCTATTCCTGGATGTGACAGAATAATAAGGGTAGGGCGGTTTGTGGGCCAAATTAAATAATTATATAAAAAAATTGAGTATTAACAATAATAAGAGTCCAAACTCAAAATATATTTCCAATTTAAATACAATGTTTATAAAATTAAATTAATATTTCTATTTAGCTATTTATACTTTTACTTGAAACCAACTTAATAAATATTATTAAGATAGTTTTATTTGTGAATTTGATTAACAAGTAATACTAATATATGTAATATTGTATTGTCGAATTTGTGATAATATTTTTAAATTATAATTTAATTTAAAATATTATAAAAAATATTTTCTTAAAAAAGTGAGGCACAACCTACAACTCACGTACTTGTGATTCGGTCTGAATCAATTCGATATGACCATCAAATTTCAAAATCTGTTTAAGTTAGCCCAAATAAAATCAAATCATATTGACATCTCTACATTCAAGGGAGTATTATGAATATACCAATCATTATAAATGTATTTTATGACATCTTCTCTCCCCCCTAATTTGATATCTTAGCAATGGCGGAGCTATAGCCATCCAAAGTTAGTTAGGTGAACACCATTCACCGGAAAATTACATCGCGTATATCAGTCAAAATCTGGGTTTAAATAATGCATATATAATGTTGAACAACCTTGGCGTAAGCTCTTCCTTTGCTGCATTGGTTAAGGGTTTTCCTTTATTCGTTGTTGTTGTGTTCGATTCTATGTAACTTCATTATATTTTTTTATTTTGTTTTGAGATAAGTCTTACTTACACTTGTACACCCACATTTATTTAATTTATCTAAAATTCTTAAATATTTTTGAATTTTTTTTTTACTTTTAATATTACAATTTTGATAATATATTCTTGCATAAAAAATACATTTATTAATTTTAATTTACTTGAAATTCTTAAAATGTTTTCTTAATTTTAATATTACAATATTAAAAATATAGAGTAACATTTATGAATAAATTGTTTTAATTTTGAAATTCGTTATTATATACATTTTATGTATTTCTTATTTTTATCTAACATGGGTGTAAAAACAAATTGGCAAACATTTTACATTAAAAATTTGTGCTTATATATGTTTATAACTTTAATCAAAGCTAAAATCAATACATTTGTTTTATCTTCTTCTTTTTAATAGAAAAAAAAGAATTGTTTGATGGTGTAATTTGTGTTTCCTATAAAGCTACACGCATTTATTCAATTATTATTTCACCTTATACACAATGATTCATATATTCTTTATCATATAAAATTAATGCATCGGGAGAAAAAACTCGATTATTTATATTTGATAGTTACAAATATATAGATCGCTCATGATACGGTAAGTTAAACCAATAACATTCAACTCATTTATAAAAATATATATATTCTCGAACACATTTGATAAAAATTTTGGATTCGCCACTAAATCATAGAATGGTCTTTACTTTACATTACTAATTTTTGTACTTCTAAGTTTTAACAATGGTAATTTAGGTTGACTAATTTCATTAAATCGACCAAAGTAAAATAGTTATATTAGTAGTACTTCATAAGATTAATAGTGAGAAAATTCAAAATAGATATAGGAAAAAGGGTCTATCCCCCCTCAACCCCAAAAAAAAAAAAAAAACACAAATTTGCCATTGCCGAGGCTATCACCTCTTGTTATGAAAGTGCGTTCATATATGTCTTTACCGATTATAAAAGCTTACATCTACCCTGCCATACAAAATGACTCACATATACATTCTATTTAATGGAAGCTTAAAAAAAGTCATTTTAAGTTTATTTATTATTGTTAATTTTAAAAAAAATTGTTTAGTGTATATATGATTCTTCTATCAAAGTTCAAGCCCGTATATTTAAGTTTTTTCAACATAAATTATTTTGACTTTTATATTATAATTATTGAGTTTTATTCTTATTTTTTTTTCTTTCATTCCTTCTTTTTCAAGACAACCCACTTCAAACTATTTTTTTCCCTCTCATGGTGATATAATTTTTGTATTCGAAGAAACAAATTTAGTCATTACACTAAGTTTACAGAATATTAGTGAAACATAAATAAATTTGATATCAAAATAATAATTCTAATTAGTCATTGACAAACAAAAGAAAAGTAAAAAAAAAGTATGTTTAACGGGGAATTAAATTTACTCATATGAGATTATATTTTTATTAAAAAATAATAAAAAATTAGATTAAAATTATTTTTCAAGAAAAAAGTATATATAAGTCATTTGTTTATAAGCAAGAATATATATGAGTCACTGTCGTAATGGATATATCATGACAAAATTGAGGAATATATCATATCATTTTTCCTAGATATTAATTACTCCACCAGTCGCATAGTAGCAGATAATTACCCAATTAAAATAGAAACTGAAAAACAATGTGAAGTAAGCCCCCCAACCACATAGATGCCCCCCCAATACAGTAATCACAAGTTCCCTTTAAATTCGCGTGATCTTTCTCTCTCTACTCTCACTCCATCTCTCTCTAGGGTTTCAGTTGGGCGCCGTTTTGATTCACTCAATCCCACAGTGTAATCTGCTGGTTACAATCTCATTCAACGCATCTGCAATTTTAGGTAACTCACTCATTTTTTTTTCAACTGTTAAGAAAAATTGGTTATTTTTCTGTACAACTGATTTTAAGCTTCATCTGATGTTCAATACTTGAAACTTTGATTGATCCGATTGTGGTTCCGGTCTTTTGATTCATTTATTTGCATCTTATTGACTGCTTTTTAAGGACTTAGATCTAGTATGACTAAATGATATGCTCTGTTTGTTTTATTGAAATTGGAACTTCTCCAATTGATATAGTGATGCACTGTACATGAAGTTGGTTTTGTTGTGGATCGATATAATGATCCTATGTTCATATGCATAAGTTCAGCAATTGCAGCTTCTTAAGCTGCTATTTGTGAACATCAATGAGAGGTTTGCGTTTAGTCATTACTTCTGCTGTTTGATTGAGCTCTGGAGTGCTTTTTAACGCAGCAAAAGGCTTGTTTTCCTTGAACAGTGTGCATGAACTTCATTAATTTACTTGCAGCCGAGGATCTTTTATTTATTTATTTTGTGAAAAGCCGATCAGATTGGATATCAATGAGAGAAATATCCTAGACTTATTCTAACAATCATGTTGCATTCTTCAAACAATTTGACTTATTAATACATTTGAGTTATTAATTAACAAGGTTAACTTTCCTCATAGCAAACTTTCAAACTTCTACTAACATATCCAATTAAGGTCATTTTTATGGAACTATAATTAACAAGAATGCATTAATAATTCCTTTAAAATATTAAACAAGAGGATTAATATACTTCCATTTTAACGATGAGTCTACTCCCTAGTGGTTGGTGTTGTTTTTCAATTGGTGCTATATTTCTTAAGTTGATATGTAAGGACCTCTGTGATGCCTGCCTTCAACTTATGGAGTATCTTTTCCTTGAACTTTAGTAGGACTTATCTATTTCCCATGGGCTTTAGAGTATGCGAGGTAGTGTGGCGTCACATGAGGAGTCTTAGTCGTAATTAATAAAATAACTGGTAAAGTTGCATCGAGCTCCGGAAACAAGCTCTTGCAAAAAATATAGGTTAAGACTACGTATAATAGACCCTTGTTGTATGGCCTTGACCCTGCCAATAGTTAGTATCTAAGGGCGTGGATGCCTTTTTTTGTGGTTCACATATAGTTATGCAAGGGTTGTAATATTATGATTATAATAATTAGTTGATGCACATACATTCTTGTTAACATTTGGTTCATAAACTGAAATAGAAATTTATCTGGAAAAGAGATAATTTCAAATAATGCTGTTGAGTGTTGACATGTGCTTCATTCCTTTGTCATTTTGAAGAACTGAGGTTTGGGCTAAAATGCCATTTAACTAGTGATGTTTTAGCAAACATTTTTGCCATTTTTAATACATAATCAAACTAATTTGTGCCCTTGATCGATGTAAAAAAAAAGCATTCAAAAAGATGGATTAAAACTTATTGGAAATCCTTGCTATACAAACAAGTAACAAATTTAAAAAAAGACACTATTACTACTTTACAACTGATTTTAAGATTCATCTAATGTTCAATACTTGAACTTCGATTGATTCGTTTGTGGTCTCGATCGGGAGATTCAAGTAGTTGCGCTAGCCGGGAGATGGACTGAGTGTTGCGTTTAGGAAGCACACACACACACACACACACAGCGAGAGAGCGTAGAGAGAGAGAGGAGAAGAGATGAGGAGAGAGAGAGAGAAGAGAGAGAGATATATATATATTATTTATTTTTAATTTTCGGATATTTGAGTTGACTGAGATCTATTATGACCAACGGTATGCTCTGCTATTTTATTGAAATTGGAACTTCTCCAATTGATATAGTGATGCACTTTACATGAACTAGGTTTATAGTGAATCCGCTTAATTTATAATTGCAGTGTATTAAAATCTGAAACTACACAAAATGACGCAATGTTTTTCTAGAAAGACCCATAAGGCCTTATATAATAGTGGGCCATTTGACCCGAAATTAAATCAACTACTATTACACAAGGGCAAAAAATGTAAGTATTCTATTTAAAGAACAAAATAACAAAACATAATTTCACTCCATCTCTCTCTCTAGGGTTTCAATTGGGCGCCGTTTCTGGTTTATTCGATCCCTCAGTGTAATTTGCTGGTTACCATCTCATTTGCCGCATCTACAATTTTCAGGTACTTCACTCATTGTTTTCAACAACAATTCTTCATATCAGAATAATTGATTAGTTTTCTGTACAACTGATTTAAGCTTCATCTAATGTTCAATGTTTGAACTTCAATAGATTTGTTTGTGGTTCCAATCTTTTGGTTCACTTATTTGCATCTATCCCTGTTAGTGACTCTGTTTTGAAGACTGAGATCTAGTATGATCCCTGATTATGCCCCCCTTTTTTTTTTTTTTTTTCCCCTGTTAATTTATTGAAATGAACTCTCCAAGGATATGGGATGAACATTTAATGAACTAAGGTTTTGTAGTAGATTCGTTTGGTGATCCTATGCATAATTTCAGTAATTGCGGCTTCTGAAGCTGTTATTTGTGAACCTTAATATATGAGGGGTTTGTGTGCAGTCATTACTTTTGCTGTTTGATTGAGCTCTGGAGTGCTTTTTAAAGTCAGAAAAGGATTGTTTTTACTGAACAGGGTGCATGAATATTATTAATTACTTGTATCTGAGGACTTTTTTTTGTGGTTGTTGCCTTCTATGCACAGGCAAGCTAAAACAGATAATCAACACACTTGTAACGGTTGGATAATAATGAGAAAAATATTCTGGATTTATGGTTTATTCTAGCAATCATGTTGCATTCTTCAAATAATTTGACATACTAATTTATCTGTGTTATTCATTAACAAGGTTAACTTTCCTCATAGCAAATTTCAACTTCTACTTGCCTATTCAATTAATCTAATGTTCATATTTTGATGGAATTATAATTAACAAGAATGCAGTAATAATTCCTTTAAAATAATTAAACAAGACGATTAATATATTTCTATTTTAATCATGAATCTATTCCCTAATGCTTGGTGCCGTTTTTCAATTGATGCAATATTTCTTAATTTTGATATGTAAGGTCTCTATTGATGCTGCTTCAACTTTTATGTTCCTTTTTCTCTTGCTTATAGTGGACCTCATCCCTTTTTACTTTGTGCTTTAGATTTATGGGGTACTGTAGTTCACATTGAAGGGGTCTTGGTGTAACTGGTAAAGTTGCCTTGAGCTATGAGAACATGCGTTTGCAGAAGTATTGGTTAAGGTTGTGTACAATAGACCATTGTGGTATGCCCTTCCCCGGACCCAACCGATAAAGATCATCTTTAGTCCATATTTCATGAAGTTAAAACAAATAAAAATAAAAGTACTACAGGTTCTTCATATTTTCTACTGAAATATATATTTTTGACATAAAGATCTCTAGAAAATATTGGTCCTAAATTTAATTTGCTAACATGACTAAAAATTAATCGTACCAATTGGCTTTGCCTACATTTCTTTTGTTGTTCCCTATTAATCACTAGGTCTTCAAGGATTTCAAGAGAGATGGTAGGTTTTTGAGACAACTTTCTCCCATGTGATTTTAGGGCTACCTCATCTCCTTGCTAACACTTCCAACTCACCATAGTTTATTTTGTGTGCTACTTGCACCTTTTGTCAAATGTGATCATTTTTAACTATATAATGGTAGATATTTTTCTTCTAATTAAGATTTTCTTGCATTTTTATTTACTTAGTAAGGGACTTTCTTCTGATAATAATCTACTTCTCAAAAAACAACATTTGCTTACCAAAAAAAGGGGAAGAGAAGGCTCTCTTCTCTATATCACTATGCACTGATCTATTTAAGCATAGAAACCATGAACGTTCCTTGCAAATCATAGACTGGTGAAATGCAGAAATGGTTTTTCATTTAAGATGGATAAGCACACAGGATATTGTCAATGTTATTTTTCCAACATATTATGACAAGAGGTAGTGGCTTTCTGTGGTATTTTCCAAGAAAGAGTCTGAAGTCTGTCAGTTCTATGGCACATCCCTAGACCGATGCTTGTATCTTTATCTAGAAGAGTTAATTACCCTAACTGTGATGTTCCTAAAAGTGAGTTGCCATTTTCTAGCAATATAAAAAATGCCTAAAGCATCAACAGGTTTCTCGAGGACTTGGGGATAAGAACAACCACCAAGTTAGAATCAATGGTGTTATTTTTTGGGTGCTTATGTAGGTATAAATTATACATAACTTACCATACAATTTATGTGGTCTACGCAGGTAGTTAGGATCTAACCAAGGTGCTTCTATTGCTTGTTAAGAACTATTCCCAAACCATATAAGTTATACAGTCTTATCTATGTAAGACTTGAAAATGACAACCAAATGTGGAATAGGGTTTTTATACCATGTTTTTTTTTTTGGAGTCCGGGCCAGCTTGTGGGCACCTCAATTATTTCCACGGGTAGCTGCTACCTCCCACCAACACTTATACTGGATAACTTTTTGACCTAGTCTTGAATGCGTGAGAAAAAATTACCTCATATTTTGTCTCCGCTGGGATCTTAACTTGATACCTCATGGTTCTCAAACAACTGCATTCACTACTAGGCTACACCTTTGGGTCTCGTGTTTACTTTTTCAGCACTTTAAACCAAGCAATCTCTTAATATTAGCATTACTTCAAGTTCATTCTTATCATCTTATGATAATCCTGTGATTCTTACTTACGGGATATCTCATGTGTGGCAGGAATCATATTGCAATGGAAGTCACTCAGGTCCTTCTAAATGCACAATCAGTTGATTCAACAGTGCGAAAACATGCAGAAGAAACATTGAAACAGTTTCAGGAGCAAAATCTTCCTGGTTTCCTATTGTCTCTGTCAGGAGAGTTGGCTAGTGAGGACAAGCCAGTAGATAGTCGTAAGTTGGCAGGTCTAATACTAAAAAATGCTTTGGATGCCAAGGAACAACACAGGAAATATGAACTCGTCCAAAGATGGCTGTCACTTGATGTGGCTGTGAAGACCCAGATTAAAGCATGCTTGTTACAAACCCTCTCTTCTCAAGCACTTGATGCTCGATCAACTGCTTCGCAAGTCATTGCCAAGGTTGCTGGCATTGAGCTTCCACAGAAGCAGTGGCCTGAGTTGATTGGGTCACTCTTGTCAAATCAACAGCTCCCTGCCCACGTCAAGCAAGCTACTTTAGAGACATTGGGATATTTATGTGAAGAAGTTTCTCCTGATGTCATGGAGCAGGATCAAGTAAATAAAATCCTTACAGCTGTAATTCAGGGTATGAATGCTGAAGAAAGGAACAATGATGTGAGGCTTGCTGCTACCCGAGCATTATACAATGCACTTGGTTTTGCTCAGGCAAATTTCACCAATGATATGGAGCGTGACTTTATTATGAGAGTTGTCTGCCAGGCCACTCTGTCTCCTGAAGTTAAAATTCGGCAGGCTGCTTTTGAATGTTTAGTGTCAATTTCGTCAACATACTATGAGAAATTAGCTCCTTATATTCAAGACATCTTTAACATTACAGCAAAGGCTGTTAGAGAGGATGAGGAGCCTGTTGCTCTTCAAGCCATTGAATTTTGGAGCTCAATCTGTGATGAGGAGATTGATATTTTAGAAGATTATGGGGGTGATTTTACTGCAGATTCTGATGTTCCTTGCTATAATTTCATCAAGCAGGCTCTTCCTGCACTTGTTCCTATGCTACTGGAGACACTTCTCAAGCAAGAAGAAGATCAGGATCAGGATGAAGTTGCTTGGAATCTTGCTATGGCCGGTGGCACTTGCCTTGGTTTGGTTGCAAGGACTGTAGGAGATGACATTGTACCTCTTGTTATGCCATTCATTGAAGAGAACATTACAAAGCCTGATTGGAGGCAAAGAGAGGCCGCCACATATGCCTTTGGATCCATTTTGGAAGGTCCTTCACCTGATAAGCTAACGCCCATTGTTAATGGTGCTCTAAACTTCATGCTTACTGCATTGACAAAGGATGCAAATAGCCATGTGAAGGACACTACTGCATGGACCCTTGGAAGAATATTTGAATTTCTTCATGGTTCAACTGTGGAGATACCGATTATTACTCCAGCAAACTGCCAACAGATCATTACAGTTCTACTTCAGAGCATGAAGGATGCTCCAAATGTTGCTGAAAAAGCATGTGGTGCTCTTTATTTTCTTGCCCAAGGGTATGGGGATGTGGCTGCATCATCTCCCTTGACCCCTTTTTTCCAGGAAATGGTGCAATCGCTTCTCACAGCGACCCACAGAGAAGATGCTGGTGAGTCACGGCTTAGGACTGCTGCGTACGAGGCACTCAATGAAGTTGTGAGGTGTTCGACTGATGAAACAGCTCCCATGGTTTTGCAACTAGTTCCTGTCATTATGATGGAGCTCCACCAGACTCTTGAGGCTCAGAAGCTTTCGTCTGATGAACGTGAGAAGCAGAGTGAGTTGCAAGGTCTTTTGTGTGGATGCTTACAGGTTATTATTCAGAAGTTAGGGTCCTCAGAGCAAACAAAGTATGCTTTTTCGCAGTATGCTGATCAGATCATGAGCCTTTTCCTCAGGGTTTTTGCATGTAGAAGTGCTACTGTGCATGAGGAAGCCATGCTTTCCATTGGAGCACTTGCCTATGCAACTGCTCCTGACTTTGCCAAGTACATGCCTGAATTTTACAAGTACCTGGAGATGGGTCTTCAGAATTTTGAGGAGTACCAAGTCTGTGCTGTCACCGTAGGTGTTGTGGGTGATTTATGCAGAGCTTTGGAGGATAAGATCTTACCTTATTGTGATGGTATAATGACACAGCTTCTCAAGGATCTATCAAGTAATCAGCTACATCGTTCTGTAAAGCCACCAATATTTTCATGCTTTGGTGACATATCCTTGGCGATAGGAGAGAATTTCGAGAAGTACTTGATGTATGCCATGCCTATGCTCCAGAGTGCTGCGGAACTGTCAGCACGTGCAACTGGTGCTGATGATGAGATATTAGATTACACAAATCTTCTGAGAAATGGAATCCTGGAGGCTTATTCCGGCATATTTCAGGGATTCAAGAACTCACCTAAGACTCAGCTGCTGATACCCTATGCGCCTCATATCCTCCAATTCCTGGACAGTATTTATATGGAGAAAGACATGTAAGTATGCTTGGTTACTTCTACTTTTCTCTTTTGCTCTATTTATGAAGGCCATCGATGTTCTGATTTTTGAGATTTACCCCCTTCTCTCCAATTACAGGGATGATGTGGTAATGAAGACTGCTATTGGAGTTCTGGGAGATTTAGCAGATACTCTGGGCAGTAATGCTGGTTCTTTGATTCAACAATCAGTATCAAGCAAAGACTTTTTGATTGAATGCTTGTCGTCAGATGACCATTTGATTAAGGAATCTGCTGAGTGGGCCCAGATGGCTATTAGCCGTGCCATTTCAGTTTAAAGTTGTGGGTACTTGGTACATACTTTTTTTTTTCATGTCCCTGCATGCATGTAGTTGTGTTGAGTCGGAATCCAAGATTGCATTCATGTGTCAAGTCATTGCCATTTTCTGACAATGGATGAATGTTTCATCCAAGTTGTCAGATACATGTGCCAGCACCATTGGAGGGGGTTATTTTATTTTGCCGTGGAGGGGATGAGTCAGGTGATTGCCAGTAGTGGACGCGATGTTACTGTGGTGTATATTGGGATTGGAAGGGAATTTTCTTTGTAACTAGCTGAAGAAAGCAAGGCTCCTGGTTTTGCTTGTGGATCTTACCTTGGTACTCTAACAAGAATTACCGAGGGCCTGATGTATCCTGTCTCTGCTTCAAGGGTTTTCATGGTCAGCATGTACATGTCCCAAGTTTTGGTAGTCTTGATACTTAGCCATAGCTACTTTTGATTATTTTTTTCACAAATATATATATAGATATATATATTTTTGGTCGGTCAGTCCGTGTCTGTCATATCAGCTGGATCTGTTTTATAGTTGAATTGCATTGCATCTCATTCATTTCTTTTGAATGACTTATTGTGGGTTTAGCTCATTGGCATTCCATAAGATTTCCTTCATATGTTTTTTTGAATCTCTTACAGAATTTTGCATTTTTGAAAAGCTAGTAATGGAGAAATACCTGTCAACCATGGTGCAAGTAATCAATTAAAAACCAACTTATCATTCCAAATCTTTACAATTTACTTGGGGTAAAACATTTGTAGAAATTTATTAAGCCTTTTTATTTACTTCTATGATGGTAGTTGAACCTACAAGGACTAGCGGATGGTTGCCTCTTGAACAATGAGTAGTGTGTTAGTGTTGAAATATTAGTCGAGTACTAACAAATACTATAAATGAGAAAAACATGTCAAATATATAATGGTGTCTTACCTGTTTTCTTACTTTGGCATTTCTTCCTTCTTTGTTGCGGCTGGATTTTGAACTTAAAGAAGTTGACTAAGATTTTATGACAAAATCTTTTTGAGTATATAGTTGAAAAATGATGGTCAAACAAGTTGTTTAGCTTTTCATATAATAAAATAAATAACAGTGTCACATAAAATGAGGTGTAGAACATATCAATTTCCCATTTGTCATTATGATGAGTGTGATTAATTCTGTTTAATTAGTAATCCAACATTAAGGGGGGGTGTCTGGTTCAAAGAAAAATATTTTTCAATTCTTCTTAATTCAAATTTCTCAAATTTTGAGTTTTATAATGGTGTTCTACGTCGATTGTATCCCCATAGTTTCATAGTGGACTTTCTCTTCACTTGTGTTATTGCCTAATTTCAACCCTCCCAAAAGGAAAAGAACAAGTTTAATTTTTTTTTATTTATTTCATTTGTAGGTTGTCACTGCCCATCTCCTGTCACAAGCAAGGGCCCTTATCACTTCGTAATGAACACATGAAATATACTCCCGTTACAATTTATATAAAAAACAAATTTTAAAAGTCAGATCAAGTTTTTGTTAATCGAAATTTTTTATGGTTGTTAAATTGTTAATTATTATGATTTACATTACTTTTTACGTAGTTTTTAAATATATGATTTTTATTTTAAAAAACACTTTAAGTTTTTATATCCAAATTTACTATTAGAATTAAAAGTTTGAATCTCGAAATTTAACCGTGTCACGTTAAATTAGGAGTGAGTATTTTTCTTTACTATTGAAGGAAGAAAGACCAAATGTGATTGGTTTTATAGAAAGTAGTTGCTTTGCTTTGCTTTGTAATATTAACTCTTCTTTTTTCCTCTTCAGTTTCCTCTACACTGACAACAAACATGAAGATTTCTTTCTCAAGTAGTAGAGTAAGCATATCCAAACTTTTGGACTATATTGATCGAACTCTTCAATAATGTTGTTATTCCTATGTCGGATAACCGTCCTTCTCTAGATGGATGAATCCACCATATGAGCTATTGTCACTGATCTCATTATAGGCCAAGGAAGTGGAAATCAAATTTAGTTCTCAAAAAAGTTGATGTACATGTACACACAGAGAAAACAGGAAAAAAATAGCTGAAATTATTTATAATGGCAGAGCTTGATGATAAGGATAAAATAGATATGAAAGAAAGTAGTCCAAATGCATACAGCATATATACTGTTGCTTCTGTTTTTAATACATTGAATTCATATAAATGTTAGTTTGACTTGTTGATTATTGCAACTTATCATTCTACAAATATTGGGTGGGTGCACAATTAACATATATAACCGCTTTATTATCTCAAAACTGCTAAATTGTCAACCATCTCATATAAAAACGTAAAACTATTTGAGAAATCACACTATATTTACTTAATCAAGTTGTAAAAGGACTCCATCAAACACAATATGCATTGATCAAATATTAGTCTACAATGATACCTACTTTTTTATTCTTTCTATTCTACTTTGATGTAACATGTAGATATATGTGCACTATATTCATTTCAGTGCTGGTTTGACTTGCTAGTTCTGCCTATACATACAGTAAATGAGTGGGTGCACCATTACCACTACCAGAGGCCAATATAGTGCTTTAGTTACAATGACATCAAAACCTACTAAAAATAATGTATGCAAGTTAAAAAGTAAAATAACAGATTTCGAACCTGGTAAATCTTGAACTCGATCCCATAATATTTAAATCCTCTACCTCTTCCCAGACATAATAAAAGGGGTAGTTCTTCCTTTCTTCCCCTTCACATCTCAAGAATCAATCTACTCTACTTACTATGAGGCCTAGGAGGATCAAAGCTCTCATTCTACTCCTTTTGTTTCTCATCTTTTTTTCCTCTGGTAAGAAGCTACTTTCACTATAATATGACGACAACATTTCAAATATCCTGGTTTACACTAGCAAAATGACATAATAATGTTAACACTGTCGTTTCTCATTCTTCTTTGTGTCATCTAGGTCATGTTGAAGGCGTGAACCGTGCTTACAAGCTTCATAAGGTAGTCATAGGGAAGTAAAATTATTTGATTGGCGCATCATATCATATCATGCTTCAACTAACGAAATGCAACCAGTTCTCATTACTAGACAAAGTGCAACTTCATTTTTTATTGGTGAAAAAGATATTGACATTTGTGCCTAGCTCAATTCCTAAAGCTAGCTCACGAGGGAGGATTGTCCAAGTCCGCATAAGCAGACCTCCAGTCCATTTTCAACCGATGTTGGACTCTAACACCCCCACCTTGTCCCCGGGTGGACATCATTTGTCGAAAAATAATATGATATATACACATAAAATTTTGACTTATATTGGTACCCTAAAATAACAAAGTAACCTATAGTGGAGGTAGCTAGAGCTGTTGCAAACCCATTCAGTAGCCGAAACTTACCTCCCATGTTTTTTTTCTCGCCACTGACTTAACTAAAATACCATGTAAAAATATGATGTACTCAATTCCAAAAGATAGCTCACACAAGGGAAGGATTAGCTAAGTCGTCCATATGAGCAGACCACCGGTCCATTCTCCAATCTAACTGAGACCTTAACCTATTCTAACAGTTAATACATTGTGTGCAATGAGATATAATACAACATACAATTTATAACTAACTTTCTGCAGCTCATGTTTTTCCTCTTAAAGTTTCATCCATTTTTTTGCATACAGCATACCAAGTCTATAGACGACTTCCTAAATAAATATCAATTTTCTAGGGTCATGTGAACTCTTGATTTCTTAGAAAATCTTGTAAACACAATTAAAAAAAAGTTTTAGATGTCACGGATTTGTGCTTTGTTTCAAATTGTTGAAAGCATTTTTACTCCGGAGAAAATCCAAGAAAGTTGCTGCAGCTGGATACTGTGTTAGATTATGACAATGCAGGACCTAACACCAAGCATGATCCAAGAGGAAAGAAAGGCGGTAGCAGTGGCAATCACCCGTGATTTGTATGCTTTTCGGATAATCAAACAAATATGTAGGCTACTCAAGGCTGAGGAAATTTTGATCAATCTATGGTGGAGAGATAGGACATAGCATAGCTTCATATGAATTTCTTTTATGTTAGATATATTGTTGTAATATCTTTGCCCTTGGCATGTGGTGAAAGCAAGAACTTCTGATTTCAATAAATGACAGCTTGATAATACAAATTTGGTTGTTTTCAAACTGCATAAAAAATATTGTTGTATTATGGAATTAAGTAACTCTCTCTTGAATTAGTTAATATTCACTCAAGTCTTAGCCCAGAAAAAGACCAAAAAGCAAAGTAAATAAATTCTTTATAACTAGAATTGTAGGGCTTAACCCCGAGGGGTGAGCCCTTCCAAAAATTCTCAACGGCCACGGCATAACCTAGGCCGAAGAGGGGGTTTGGAAATAGTTTTCAACCAGCAATAGACGCGCCTCGGTTAGAACCTCACTAGCTGCGTCATTGCCCCAAGCGCAAAGATAATTTTTATGGTTTCTAGGTTTGGGTTTTATTAGACTCATTTCTATATTCAGCTTCATCTATTATCAATGTGGGAAACTACCAATACACAAGGAAATGCTCAAAATAGTCTCTCATCTTTAGGCTAAGGATCAAAGTGATTTCTAAGTTTTCACATTAGATACTAATAGTCCCTCATATTTGCAATATTGGTGCACTTTTGGTTCTCTCTTAAAATTTTGCCTATTTTTTAACGTTAATTTGTCCAGAATTTTTTGTAAGAAATGTCCAATCGTCTTTTATATATTTAGTAGAAATAATAACTCTATCTGAGAGAAGGTGTTAAGAAAAACATCTTGTTCTGTTCACTAGAATTATTACTACAGCTAAACTAAGAACATCTTAACAAATGACTTGCAGGAAAAGAAATTTCTTTACTATTGCTCGTGAAATTATCATGATGAACCTCTCGCCTTTACCTGCAATACAATTTCTACTAAACAAAACAAAGTGTTTTTCTTCTGACATTCTTTCATATGGAGTTGTTATTTCTACTAAATATATAAAATAACGATTGCACATCCTCTATACATAGGTTATAAATAAAATCAATGTTAAATTTTGAATGAGAACCAGAAGTGCACCAATATTGCAAACATGAGGCACTATTAGTGCTTAATATGAAAACTCAAGAATCACCACTACATTGTAGTATCTCTGTCTTGCCAATGATAGGAGATGCTCTCGAATTCTTTTACGTTTTCGACTGTTGTCCATATGCTATTAAAGATATAAATTTTGGTTGTCAATATTTGAAAGGACTGAGAGGTGAAACAAGTTAACTGAATGTTACATACTAGATTTCAATTATTCAGACAAATGCAATACACTTGCTGAACCATGAATAAGAGCAGCGAGCATTTAGTGCAAAAAAGTTTTGTTGCAGTAGAGACAAAGTTTATCCCCTCCCCCGTTTACAGGTAGAGTACATTCAAGTAAAAGATAATTACAACTTTATTGGAGAAAATTCAATTGTACCAAAGGAGCGATTTCCAATTTTAAATTTTTTTTAATAACTTTTTTAAGTAAGTCGCTGCTTATGCTGCGATTTTGCTTTTTCCAGTGGATAAAATCGCTATTTTGCGCGAGCGATTTTGCCCTTGGTTAAAAAAAGCAATTTCATAAACTGTTTTGTGTGGTAATTTTTGTAACATTTTTACTCTTTAGGCTGCCGACTCAACCTATTACAACACTGAATTACTTAAAAGTGAAATTTATTTCACTCTGGACTCACATAAGGCCAGTCCCATAATGAGAAGTGTTTCATATTCGATGCCACTCATCGCCATGGTCCTTGCCACATCAATATACGTCCTATTTTTGAAAAGCCTCCAAGTCACCCATTTTCTTCTGCCTCCCTATACACCAGCAAAACCACCATTAAATTACTGACGATTGTGTTTGTTATTATCAACAAATTCAATCTCCACCACCATAGATTTCACCACCCATGATAAATTCACCACCGCAATCTTCCACACCATTGCACCATAAAAATCGATAACAAACACCATCAGTTTGACTAAATTACCCATCAGAACCAATATCACTATCATTTAATTCCGCACATCATATCATAAATTCACCATCACCCATCAAAATCACGATTTCCTTGTCATTATCAAAAACTAAAAGCATACCACCACAATTTTTCAACCCTCACAAGCCCACATAAAAAGTTAATCACCTATACCACTTTCTTCAACTCAAAGAGGAATTATGAAGTTGCAATTTTTTAATTGCAAAATTTTTAGTTTGGAGATTTAAAAAATTAGTTCTCGAGTTCTATTAATGTTTTGAAATAAAAAGATAGATTTTTTTTAAAAGAGAAGACGGCTCTATAACATAAATTACAAAAAATTAAAATTCGTGCCAAAAACCAAGAACCTTTTACATTAAAAAAGCAAGATCTGATTTTCAAATTTCAAATACTCACATATACAACACAAAAATATATTGATAATCCGTTTAGCAATACCTTTTTTGATATTGACAAAAATAGAGTGGGGAATGCAAAGAAGTTTCAGACTTTCTTTAACTCCCGAGTAAATGATGTGGATAATAAAACCCATAATTCGTCTTAGCACTAAGGCAAAAAAATGTGACTAAGTAGTGTAGGGCTTATCCCCTAGGTGAGCCCTTCCAAAAATTCTCGACGGCCAAGGCAGAACTAGGCCGACGAGGGGTGTTGGAAATAGTTTTCAACCAGCAATAGACGCGCCTCGGTTAGAACCTCACTAGCTGCGTCATTGCCCCAAGCGCAAAGATACTTCTTACGATTTGTAGGTTTGGGTTTAATTAGACTCATTTCTATATTCAGCTTCATCTATTATCAATGTGGGAAACTACCAAAACACAAGGAAATGCTTAAAATAGTCCCTCATCTTTAGGCTAAGGATCATAGTGATTTCTAAGTTTTCACATTAGATACTAATAGTCCCTCATATTTGCAATATTGGTGTATTTTTAGTTCTCTCCTAAAATTTTGCCTATTTTTTAACGTTAATTTGTCTAGAATTTTATGTAAGGAATGTCCAATCGTCTTTTATATATTTAGTAGAAATAGACTCCTATCTGAGAGACGGTGTTAAGAAAACCCCCTTGTTCTTTTTCCACTAAAATTATTACTATACTAACAGCTAAATTAAGAACATCTTAACTATACTTTGTAATGAAAAGAAATTTTTTTTACTATTCTCTGAAATTATCGTGTATGACCCTCGCGACTTACCCTCTATATACATTTTCTACAACAAATAAAGGGTTTTTTCTTCTGATTTCTTTCATATGGAGTTGTTATTTCTACTAAATATATAAAATGAGGATGCACATCCTTACATAGTTTGAAATAAAATCATCTAATTTTGGACTGACAAAACCAAAAGTGCAAACAGATATTGCAACACGAGGCACTATTAGTGCTCAAAACTCAAGAATCACCAATACATTGTAGTATCTTTGTCTTGCCAATGATAGGAGATGGTCTTGAATTCTTTTACGTGTTCGGCTGTTGTCCATATGCTATTAAAGATATAAATTTTGGTTGTCAATATTTGAAAGGACTGAGAGGTGAAACAAGTTAACTGAATGTTACATACTAGATTTCAATTATTCAGACAAATGCAATACACTTGCTAAACCATGAATAAGGGCAGTGAGCATTTAGTGCAAAAAAGTTTTGTTGCAGTAGAGACAAAGTTTATCCCCTCTCCTATTTACAGGTAGAGTTCATTCAAGTAAAAGATAATTACAACTTTTATTGGAGAAAATTCAATTGTAGAAAAATCCTGAAGAAGTGGACCACTAATTAGTACAGGATTTTATGCTCTAGTCCCAACTGAAATTACATGATGTTATTTAACGGATCTATGATGCATGTCTTCAGAACCTTTTAGGTCACTTGCGACGTTAACAATTATCTCAACAGAACTGTACACTTTCTTTTTTACCAAAACACCTCAACAGTCTTTACAATCTACGAGCATCTAGTTATCTGAATCCCCTTCTAAGAAGAATATTATTCAGTTTCCATGACAACTGTACACTTTCTTAGCATGTTTTTGTTGGCATCTGAGCAATCTGAAACCATGTTCTATACAAGCAGTACAACTGAAGATTTTAAGTTTTTAGCAAATTTGGTCCACATGTTGATTTCTATGTTGTGGCATGAGTTAATAATTTCATATGTTGTAGCATGTCTAGTCATCAACTCATCATGCCAATATTGCCACTACTAAGCTCCCATTATTTATAGGACCTAAAATGCTAGGCTAACCTTCCCTCAAAAAGATTCATTAGTGGAAAAGAACTGACGATATTTTCAGTAGCACCGATTATGAACCTTAGAAAAAGGAGAGGATTGTCTACTCATATAGTCACACTGGCGGAGTCACTTTCAAAATAGAAAGGAAGCACACTGGCAAGGACTTTCATTTTCTAAGTAGAAAGGAAGAGGTCAGGCCAATCCTTCACGTAGTATCGCTTTTGCTTCATTTATTTGATTCTCTCAATAGATATCCGCTAGATCATGTTGCACAAATAACAAATATACTAATTGAACATATAAAACATAGGCAGTATTCGATAGATCAATAACAAATACATAGCAAAAAATGTGGGAATTGGATGTTATGTCAATCCCATATATAGAATTGGCTTAAGTCATCTACAACCCTTTGAAGTTCTTATCGTAATTTACTTAGACACCTCAACTAGGATTAGTACCTATTAAACATCTCTACTCACTCGAATTTGATCCATTTAGACACTCTTTTCTAATGTACCATAAAAAGTGTAATTTACATCTTGGTGAGCGCGTCAAATTAATATTTTAATATTTTCCCTTTCCTTTTAAATATTCTCATTATTTTTTTTAACAATAACAATTTTTTACTTAATTTTCTTCTCCTTCACGACCTGCAACCACTTTGCTTCACAAATCCATGACCATTTTATTTTATTTTTTTACAAATGTCTTATTTTCTTCATCTTTTTTAATACTCTTATCATTCTCTACGTATTGAGATCACCATCCACAATCTTTTATCGAAAAATGAAGATATCTTATTTACTGAAAAAATGATCATCTACATCTTCTTTGCCGGATAAAAATGAAGATCATTAATCAAATATTTTCTCTCTCCCTCTTCATCTCTCCCGCCATACGTCACCTTGACCCACTTCCTTTCTTCCACACAAATCGAAGTAGAAACACAATACAAAAAACAAAAAACAAATTTGAAATCAAAATAAATAAAGGGAGAATGATTTTTTTTTAAGAATACACTATCAATTCAAATGGAAATAAAAAAGAAGGCATAAAAAGAAATAAAATGATATATTTATACGTAATATATGTCAAAACATTTATTTTTTCTAAATGAAGAATTAACAATGGTGGGGAAGGGTGGAACTGTTATAGAAAGAGAAGAAAGGGAAAGACATGTCGTGGGGTGGGGTGCGGGGGTGTATAATTTCTTTCTATTTTTTATAAAAGTTTAAAGTCTTTTTCTTAAAGATTTTGACTTGTTTATATTTAAATTTATTTTTATAACTATTTTAAATTAAAATGTAACATGTCTTTATTTGATTTGCTATTTGTACGTATTACATGCACTTTCTCTTTTGATTGAGTGTCGAAAAATGTCAATATATATTTCTTTCTTAAGATTGGAGTGTCTAATAGGTAACAATGTTTGTTGAAGTGTATAAATGAATTATACGAATAATTTCAAGGGGTCACATATGATTTTAAGCCTATGAAATTTATATTCACATATATCAAGATAATCTTGTAGATTGATAAAAGGTCATATCGGAACCTCTATCTTTATTTTATTCCTTGAGCAAACTTTATAATAATAAAAATAGGGAAAAAGCATAAATTTTCCCTCTTTTATTGTCACGAAAAATCAGTTACACGCTTATACTATTGCGACGATCTATTACACACCTGAATTACTTAAAAGTGAATTTATTTCAACTCTGACGCACATAGGCCAGTCACATAATGAGAAAGTGTTTCACATGCGCGCCACGTCATCGCCATGTCACTGCCACATCAATAATTACGTCATATTTTTGAAAAAAAATCAAAGTCAGCCAAATTCTTCTTCTTCCCTATACACCATCAAAACCACCATTAAATTACTACGATTGTTGCTATTATTGTCAAATTCACATCACCACCATAGATTTCACCACCCATAATGAAATTCACCAGCGAAATCTTTCCACAACCATTGTCATCATAAAAAATCGATAACAGACATCATAAATTTAACTAATTAACCATCGGAACCATACCACTATCATTGTAATTCATCACAATCATAATCATAAATTCACCATCCCCATCAAAATTACGAATTTCATTGTCATTATCAAAAATTAAAAGTCATACCACCACAAATTTTTCACCATCACCAGACCCACCACAAAAAATTATATACAAATTTCGTTCGATCTCAAAAAGGAAAATTGTGAAAAGTTGTAATTTTTTAATTTCAAAGATTTTAGTCGAATAATTAAAAAATTAGTGCTCGATTTACTATAATGATTATGAAATAAAAGAGAAGATTTTACTAAGAGAGAAGAAGAATCTATGAACATAAATTAAAAAATTGAATTTCGTGCAAAAACCCAAGAACATTTTACATAAAAAAGCAAGATCTGATTTTTTAAATTTCAAATATTCACAATCAACAAAAAGACACAAAAATATATTGAATAATCTGTTTATGAAAATAGCCTTTGTGATATCAACTTCAAAAATGATATTAATGCAAAGAAGTTTCAAACTTTTCTTTTTACTGCCCCAAGTAAAATGATTTGGATAATAAAACCCCATAATTTTCTGGTCTTAAGCACTAAGGCAAAAAAAATTTATTTTCATATTAACTTCAATAATGATATTAATGCAAAAAAGTTTCACACTTCTCTTTTTACTGCCCCAAGTAAAATGAATTGGATAATAAAATCCCATAATTTTCTGGTCTTAAAGCACTAAGGCAAAAGAATTAAATTTTTATTTTCTGGTCTTAAGCACTAAGGCAAAAAAATTGAACTAAGTATTGTAGGGCTTATCCCCTAGGGGATGCCCTTCCAAAAATTCTCGACGGCCAAGGCAGAACCTAGGCCGAAGAGGGGGTTTGGAAATAGTTTTCAACCAGCAATAGACGCGCCTCGGTTAGAACCTCACTAGCTGCGTCATTGCCCCAAGCGCAAAGATGCCTTACAAATGATCACCTGCTTTACATTTTATAAGGCTCGTTTCTCTATGCTTCTTCTTCACTTAAACGATGTGGGACAACTGACAAACCACCTAATAGCTTAATTACTTGTGTATGTCGTGAAAACTTTCTCCAACCCACTTTTCCTTTAAAAAAAAGCATTTACCTTCTATCTATCAATATCTTTTGGCTTGTTTGACTTCTCATGTATAGGTAAGAATTTGAATTTATATTTTGGCCAAAATATATGAAAATATCATTGTAGTAGCACTTCCTCCGTTTTATTTTGTATATTCTATTTTGATTTGATATAGAAGGGATTAAAGAAAACGCAAAAGTCTTTTGAATCTTGTATTCTTAAATTAAAATTTATGTCAAATATACTAAAATGTTATTATTTAATATATTGTGATCTTAAACATATCATCTGAAAAAATTGAGTCAAGAGTAACTTAAAAGAAATTTTTTGTTTGAAATGGAGGTGTGTATAATATAAACTCGTATACCACTATTTATATAGCATTACATACAAATAGTCGTAAACATTGCATTAACTATGAAGGTTGATCACTGGGAAAGTGAGGGACCTGACTTTAAGCCTTTAAAATCAAGAAGAAAATGAAGATTTACTTCTAATGCATGTACTGAACATTTAATATAATTATTTCATAACATTTACATATTTAAAACAACCATTTATTTGAACTTCTCATGTTAACTACTACTCTTACTGCAAAAAAAAAAAAATGAAAATAAAAATCTATTATAATATATCTGCGAACAGTGTCACACTATTAGGGTCCGATCGTGTACCACCTTGTTTTGAGGGCTATAGGTTGCCATCCATTTAGCAGAAATTTTCGGGTTTGGGCTTCTTGCGGATGAATCATAGCTCCACCTACGGGCTGTCACCTTCTTGGGCGTTGAATTCCATTGGGCCACTCCTGGTGGGCTTTTTAGGTTTATGGGCTCTGGTCTCCTATTTTTGCTTTTGCATGATTTGTTGGAGCCATTAGCTAGGACATACTTCTTTTGTTGGACTGTGGAGAATTGGACTTTTTTTCAGTTTGATGGGCTAAGTTGACATCTTCAGGGTCCAATTCGAATGTCTTCTCTGATATGTCATCTGTGATGGATAATGACACATAAGAGGAGGCTTCTTGTCGTACAACATGTTGAGAATCCATCCATCTATCAAGCCAATTCCAACTTTGTTGTGGATTTTCATGCTCATTCTCAAAACATTCTTCATCATCTAGATCAGAGTGCAACCATTTCTGTTGTTGCTAACATATCATTAGCCAATACAAATTAAGACCATGGAGTTTAAGGGGGGAAATGAGATTTTTCTTTAATTAACAATAATAGCTTGATTACCGTTGATATACATTATTTTCTTAGATGCGATTACTAGTGACAATTACACTTAAGAACTCTTTGTAAATGTTGTAAAAGCATATAATGACATTGAATCTAATTAATATTGATAAACGATAACACTACTCTTTGTTATTATTGTCACTAAAAACTGTTTCATTATACATCATATTACTTATGTGAATATAAAAGGTTTCTGTGAAGGATTAAATGGGAAGTGCTATGGATTATTATTTCTTATTTACACCATTAATTAGCTATACATCAATATTATTCATGATCTTCGTATAACAATAGTTGCGTCATACATAATTAGTCTAATGTGAACGTACGTACTTACACTACATTAGTACTCTCTTTCAATTTATACAACTCATTTTATAATCGTCTATCATTTATTTTAGATTAAAAAATTTAATTTTCTTTTTTTTAAAGAAAAATTGTGTGTCGAATCAACATATAAATGGACGTCACTTTTGTTAGGTAAAGGAATATAATGGCTAACCTGATAAGCATTATAGACCTGTTGTTTTCTTCTAGTGTTTTCAATGCTGTGTGTCTCTTGTTTGTTTAATGACAGGCTCTCTTCTCTAATCTTCGAACGCAATTTCACTTCTTCCACCACCTTGCTCTGCCGCAACTGGACTCTTCGTGCACGTACTTTTGACTGCACCCGTACTAATGCTTGCATACATCTCATTTTCATTTGCGCTTGTTTGCGTACGCTATGCCCCCTCACTAGAGCTTGCAGCTTCACCAATCCCCTTAGGGCACGCAAAGCACGTCTTGCCTACAAAATTAATATGTATATTTGAACAATACTTGTACAATTAGAATGCTAATAATTGGGTTTTGATTTACCAGATATCCCCTGTAATAGGATTGAATAAGTGTGGCAGCAATTTCCTCTTTAGACTTATTGCTGTATCCATCTAATTTGACGATTTTCGGCGCTGTATAAGTTGCTACTTCAGCGGCTGCAACAGTGGCTTCAATGACATGAATATCATGATTTCGATCTTCAGCCAATGAAATTGATGAGTTTTCATTGCTCTCTCGATTAATTGTAAGATCTGAACAACTCTCTGCTCGAATTTTTTCAACTGAGACAACTTCTCGAGCTTCATGTCGCCATTGGTTCTCTAATTTTTCCTTCTCATAACAAAACAAATCACTTCAATTGAAGGCTCTGAATTCTTAAACTTGTCGAGGAAATTATATTTAGACACTTAAACTGGTGTTTAATTTAATGAATAATTAAAGACATGAGAGTAATATATTTTTGGACTCAAAATTTTGGGAAGATTCTGGACCGTGTTCTCAAACATCCATTATATAATTAACCAAGTCAACCATTTAAGTATGTCATATTTCTTAATCATATGCAATAGTCCCAATAAACCTTCATACATGTTTCAATTGATGTTAGATATATATAATTAAAGGAGACATATTTTATGTGATTAATTTATCTTACTTAAAATTGTTTGAGAATACACGCAAGATATAAGCTAGGAGTGTGTAATTACTTATATTTTGTGTGTGTACTAATGCTACTATGACCCCCACACCTCCTATATTACTCGCAACGCCCTCACATTGGAGTTAGCCATAAATAATATTATTGAATAGAGATATACTTGACTTCTTATGAATTATGAGTATATTTTAATGAAATGATGTTGCATTGCCTAATAAATATTGTCACTTCATCTATTTGTTTAATAAACACAAAATGCATAAGTACTCTCTAATTTATATTCAAAATTTCAAAGACACACTTATTATATACTAAGGTTCTATTACCCTCTAAATTTATTTTATAAATAATATTCTACCCCTTTAAATATCTTGTGGGCCCAGCGCGTGTTGACTATTTTTTTTAAGCTAGTGTCACGTATGCCAAAAAAAGGTAGAAAATTACTTATAAAATAAATTCAAGAATAATAGAACCTTAATATAAATAAGTGTATTTCTAAAATTTCGAACATATGTTAAGGATACTTACACATTGTTCCTTTAATAAAATGTGTAGCACTAGTAGTAGAAAAGGAAGGGAAGTGCATAGTTTTGTATGGTTAAAAAACTAACCACCGAAAATGTGTGTTATTATCAAATCAATAAATATTTATTATGTTTAATTTAATTTTAATAACTTAAAAATCAATTAAATCAATTTCGTTTAAATTAAAAATTTATCCAAATCTAACCATGAACCTGATACTGATAGAAGAGGTGGATGAAAGCAACAAGTCATAAATTCAAGGTTGTTGCCTTGCGACAGGGGCCCTATTTTAGAGGGGACCAATATGTGTTCAAGATTATTAGTTAATGCCGTTTGGTGGCTAAACCAGTAGCAACTAAGCTGGTAGATTTACCAGAGATCCAGAAAAAGAGATGACCACATATAAAAATATGTTGCAATTTTTTTTAATCATATACCAATCTAAATTTTAATATTCCGATCATCGGAGACGGAGTTAGAATTTTTAATAAAAAGGTTCAAAATCTGTAGAAATATACACATGAAGTAGTCGAAGAGGGTTCGATATCTATTATATATACATATAAAATTAGTTTGACCATGTATAAATAATACTCCATCCGTTTAACAAAAAATGATCTGGTTTGATTTGACACGGAGTTTAAGAATATATAGAAGACTTTTGAATCTTGTGGTCCTAAATTAAAGTTAGGTCAAGTGTATAAAATTGTCCACATGCCACGTGGAAAGTTGAAATTAAACTATTACCAAAAAAAAGAAAGAAATCATTCTTTTTTAAACAGACTAAAAGGTAAAGGAGATCATTCTTTTTTAAACGGAGGGAGTACAAATTTCCGTCGAAAGGGGTTCGGATGAACCCCTTCGTACAAGGTGGCTCCGCCATGCCGATCATGTATAAAATATTTCTATAAATAGATCATTTAAAAGGTAATTGCAAAACTATAGTAAACGATTGCTATTATGCTGTCAATGTGTATAACTTAGATCTGAGTTGTATTGCTTGCATTTGTATAATCTGATACTAACAATGCCAATCTATCAAATTAACTATCCTTTTGGAAGGAATAGAAGCAAATTACATGTACTAAAGTAAAAATTATTGATAATTTCGTTTTAATTCTATGCAATTTTTATCGATGAGAAGAGTGAATAACTAACCTTTTTATGATCTGTTGGCAAATAATCCTTACAAGAAGGTTTAATAAAGACTTTCTTCACTGTGGAAAACCAATTACCACTTCCTTTCTTCCCCATTTTCAGCCAAATAAATTTATTTTCTGCCTGAAAACATTCAATTCAGAATATTGGAAAAAGAAAAAAAAAAATAACAATGAGTTAATAAAAAGGAAAAAAACCTGGGAGTATGATCTGTGTGTACCACAATATATTATGAATGAGAAAAATGAAGAATTAATAAGTGGGGTATTCTGCAGAAAGAATGTACCAGATGCTAATAATGAGATCACTAGTAGAATATGGTTGAAGTGGTTAGATTGGAAAATGGGTGAGTATATATAGCCTTTTATGATATGTATAAATATAAAAAAAAATGACCTTGTAAAAAATTTATTCTTTATTCTTTTACGTTTAAAATTAATGTAAAACTAAAAATTACGTATATTTAATTTTGATATAAAATTTTAGAAAATATTTTAATTTGATTTTCTAAAATAAAGATATGTACAATGTATCATAATGAGTTTTAATTTTGTAATTTATAAAGGGCTATAAACTAATTGACTTTTTGGGAACAATAGACCAGAGAGGATTTAGAACCATGTACAAGAATTTACGGAATCAATAACTTTCTTATTATATATCTGTTGATTTATAAGTCAATTGAATTTTACAAATATTTAAATATAAATACATTTATTAATATGAATATTAGTAATTTTTATTATTACTATAAAATTTTATAAACTTCAAATTCTAAATTTTACGACGTACTAGAACTATGCTTGCCTTCGGTATTTATCACTCTCACAAGGTGTATATGTGTAGTAGCTTTTATGTAACCAAAAAAGAAAGGATAAAAGGTGTAGTAGCTTTCCTCTACTCTTTGTTCTTTGTGTTAGTTACAAAGAATTTAGCTGACAATTCTACACAAAGTTGACTTTCAACAAATTGGCTTCTAGTAACGAGTATGCATGTGCACTGCCCTCATTCTCACGAAATGTAGAATATGAATTAAGATAGTAAATTATGAATTATTCATTTGACTCTATACTTACTTTTTAGAGTATATTAGTTATAATTTTAGTCGTTTAGTTTAGTGTGAGAGATAAAAATTTGAGATTAAAAAATAGTTTTGGGATAAAAATTTGATATTTTGTTGGTTGTTGTGTTTGAGATTACTTATCCCACAATTTAATTCTAAATAACTTGTTCTCAACCAAATAATTAAAAGATTATAATCTTCAAATACTAAATTTTTTGTCCAATGCGCAAACTCATTATTTCCATCGATAGGCCACTAACTTTAAGCAACGCCATACTAATACAATACTATAAATCCAACTAAGACCTCATTTGTTTGCACTTAATGGAGGTCTAAATCTGAATGATTCATACTTTGGGTAATTAAGTGTGTTTGTTACTCTTTTTTAAAAAGAAAAATCACTCAATGATCTGAAAACATATGATTCACTCAGATCTATGAGGGAGACTTATTTCTATTCAGACTCTTTTAACGATAATTTATTTCCTTGCAAAACTCAAACATCCTTATTTTTTCTCCCTATATACATTGTCGTCTCTTCCACTCTCTCCATTATCACCGTATATTGTTATTTTTTCTCTTATATGCATTGTTCTCTCTCTCCATCTCTCCATTATTACTCTTTTAGCTCGGTGTTGAATTTTCTTTCTCTTGAACATGTATGTTTTCAAAAAAACTTTTTGCACAAGCTTTGTTATTAAATAGTATTTTCGAAATATTTTTTATATTATTGTTTGCTTCTCAAGAACTCTAAAATTTTGCTTGCAATTTTAGATTTTATTTATAAAATTAGTAGTCTTGCATGCTTATTTGATAGAGAAAAGACATAAAGACACCATCGAATTGTCCCATATTTATATAAAGACACCTAAACTTTCAAAGTGTCTTATCACTCCACTAAACAACTATATATCGTTGTAAATGGGTCATTTTTACGCATTCCCTCGTCTACGTAGTGCATGTGTTGCTCACTCCCTAGTTTCTCCATCATTAATTGTATCCTGATTCCACTCATAATAGGTTGATTCAAAAATACTTCCCCAAGTCAAAACATAGTGCGAACAAGGGTCGTTTAGTTCAAAGATTTCTGATGGGTGAATGGAAGAACAATCAGGATTGGCGTTTGAAATGACATCCATAGTTCATTCACACGTGATTTTTGTAACAACTGATGATACAATATACCTCATATCATTTTTTATGGTTGTGAATTTTGAAGACGGAAAGTTCAAAAAAGCATCATGGAGGACTTAATTGCATTCTCAAAATTGATGAGAACATTGAGACAAAAGTTCACCAAAAAAAAAAAAAAAGATGTATCGGTTGCTGGCATACCATATTCTCTTAATGTTTGGATACATGAATGTGCCTCTGTAATCAGTGATAAAATTGCAGTCAAAGAGGGCAGTTATATACGCAAATGGCGAGTTGTGGGAGTTAAACTAAAATTTGACATGTTTATGTCTAACATCTTTACTCAGGTAATATTTGTTTTGACAGGGACAAACAATCTTCACTTCATGTTATTATATCATTTTTGTGATTAGTAATACATAATCGTATTTATTATATTAATTTTATATATGCAATCCAGAATACATCCAATAGCAGAGAAAATGGCTGCACTTGATTTACCAGTTAATGTTGATACATCTCCTTTCGAACCTCATTCTTCAGTTGCCAAGTCCAAGCAGGTTCAACCACAAGAACTTTCGAATTTGAGGATTTTTCTAATAATTCGATCAACTTTTGAAAAGATCAAGACGCATGTCTACTTCATCAGCTACACCCCCTCCAAAGAGGAGAAAGGATGCTCATCCAGCCAAATCAAAGGTTACTCAAGTTAACCAACCACAACAACTAACTAGTTGCGCAAACAAAACAAAAAATTTCAATTCCAGATTCAAGCGGTAATTTATCTGTTATTCATGGTCCTTCAATTGTTCGTAAAGAATCTTTTGACAAAAATATTAAACAAGTTAAGAAATACCTGAAGAAATATGTAAGTGATTGTAATAAATAGTTTTTAATATGTATTTGTCAAACAATACATGTTAAATATTTTTAATATTTTCGAGTGACCAAACAATCAGCATTTGAGGATTAATCAAAAATTAAATCACATTGAGTTTGGTGAATGTTGTTCGGAATCAAGATAAGCAAGAAGAAGAGGTAGTAGTTTATTTATCAAATACTTTTCGTTAAAATAAAGGGATAATGCCCAAGTATCTCCTCAACCTATGCTTGAAATCTCAGAAACACACTTATATTATACTAAGGTCCTATTACCCCTGAACTTATTTTATTAATAATTTTTTACCCCTTTTCAACCTATGTGGTAAAAAGGGATAGAAAATTACTTATAAAATAAGTTCAGAGAGTAATAGGACCTTAATATAGTATAAGTGTGTCTCTGGGATTTCAGACATAGGTTGAAGGGTACTTGTGCATTTTCTCTAAAATAATTTTTTTTGTTTGATATGTATCTTTTTTTCTTCATGAAGAATATTGTTGGCACATCTATACGAAATATCGTGCCGGATTTTCAAGAAGGTCATTTTTTTCATCCACACAGCACTGATCAGATGTTTAAACAACGAAATTCATAGACTACAACGGAATTTTTCAACAAGGATCCAATTGAGGTTGACGTTGTAGAGGCTCAAGAACAAAATTATATGATACACAATTTTTTTTTTACAGATTATTCAATATTGATACATTAGTTCATATAATGAATCAAATGCATATATATAGTCTCACAAACTTGTTTGATACATTTATATATTCAATATTGCATTTTTTTTTGGTTTATCATAGTGAATCAGTCTGATATCTTTTTTTTTGATAAATTGTATTAGTGTGATATTTTAACATATGCAGTTTATATTTATATTATTCGCCAGTATTGATAAAATATTCAGTTTAATATCATTGATACATTAATTCACTAACGTAATTTCATATTACAAATATAGGATGTTGATACTTGCAAGGATAAAGAAGGCATGAATGATGTATCAGATCTTCCACACACAATAGATGTTCATGTTAAAGCAAGTGCATCTAAGAAAGATAATCTAAGCTTAAATTTATACATATGATACATTAATTTTTCAATGTATAATTATATCATTCCTCATCCCATTTTAGAAAGATAAAGCAATTGAAGACTCCAAAATATCTCAACAAGAAAATTTTGATGAAGTACAAAACAGTGTCAATAAATTAGATGCATGCAATTGTAGGACCGACTGATAAATCGATAAATTTAACAATAATTAATCACATTTTGTTATTGTTTGTTCATTCATCTAATTTTTATTATACTTGTTTCAAATCATATAGAAAATGAAATAGTTGTGCATGAAGAGTCAAAGACTCTTGTTCAACGGTTGAGACTTTCATCAAAGATCTTTCAATCACCATACTTGAATAAATTTGATCCAATAACATGTTAACATTGCTCATTATATAATTTAGCAAAACACTTAACCATTATATAGTAATCATAGCCTAATGGATAAGGCGTTTCTAGTTCTAATAACAATCGTGGATTGAAATCCTTATTGTGAATCTGTTTAATGCACCATAAAATGATACGACATGAAATGCATGTTCATAATATAGCACGTCATATCCTTATTGTGAAATACATTTTTATAATAAAATGATACATCATGAAATGCTAAATAATACTTTATATAAATACTATTTTTTTTATTATCAAACATACATTTCATGATGTTTATGTAATCTTGTACTTTTAGTTTTTATGATTAATTTAATTGAAATTAATTAATTTAAAGAATATAAATCAATTATTTTCTTTATAATATTAGGTAAGAACATATGTTTATTATTGATTAATATATTTTCAAAAGACAATATGTATCTTACATATTTAATTTAGTATCATTTATAAAGTTTCTTATTTGTCTAATATAAATTTTAAACTATTAGCTTTAATTTTTTAAAATTTAATATAATCTTATAATTACGAGCAAACAAACAATACATCTGTAATTACATTGTAACAAACAAATAAGTCAGTATAATTACTAGGCACAATAATTATTACCATGGAGGCCTATACCATCCCAATTAATAGGGTCTAGTGGCTTTCCAAACATACCTTTAATATTTTCAAAAAGATAAATATAAAAATATTAGTCATATTAGTTAGTATTATTTATGTTATTAATTAATAAGGTGTGCGTAGTGGACAATTCTAGCTTAATATAGTATCTTTTCCTTCTTTTTTTACTAGAGAATTTGGTCACGCTTGGCGCGGGCTTTTTAAAATAAATATAAAAGATTATTTTTTTCAATCAATTTATATCGTTCTCTTTATTTCCAAAGTAATCTCTCATTTTATTTTTTTACTTAGATAAGTTAATTATGAAGAGGTTTTGAGATGATGACGAAATCGCAACTTAAAAAATTTTACATCATATCTATTAAATGAGGATAGTACACATAATTAATCAATATGTCTCAGAATGTCAATATAGTTTTTCTTAGGAATTTTTTTGTTTGGACAGATAGTAATATGCACTTCTAATTTATTGGAATTCAATGAGTTTGAATCTTTATATTAAAAAATATTACTCAGATGTACTTATTTCTTGAGTATATAAGGAATTATTATTATTAAAGTAACTAAAAAAATAACTAATAAAATACATTGTACACATCTTATTATCTTTTCATATTAATATGATATCACAAACTCCTTTGAATATTCGTTTTCAGTCGTTTTTGTCCTTTTTCAAATAACAATTTAAATTGTATGATTTTTGCTGAATCACATCTGGTATTTTAGATTCTTAGTTGCATTTATATCAAGATACTTGTTATCTTCTGACATATTTCGTTTTTTTTTTTAAGAATGTTATCCAAAATGTTACGCTATTATTAAGTTCAATTATTCAACCTCGAATGATGAATAATTTTTTAAAAAAAATTATTAACTCGTTACATATTTGAATCTCATCTTTATTAATTGAAATATGAAAGATAAATAGATTCATATAAACTACGTAAAACACAATATGTGATAGCTAATAAACTTCTTCACATATTATGTGTATAGAATAATAAAATAAATAAGTTAATTAAATTGACTATTTGATATAGTTTCATTTCAAAATATATTCTGCATTCTCAACTCAATGATTGCACCTCTTTCTATATAAAAATTAATACATGAACACCCTAAGATATATGCTCATTACTTATTATATAAAATAATTTAAATTATTCTTGTTTCATATTGATATGATAAAGCTCCTTTGAATATTTAGTGTTTCAATCGTTTTGTTTCTTTTTCAATATACAATTAAATTTGATATGATTTTGCATGGATCACATCGATCTGGTATTTAGATTCTTTAGTTGCATTAATCAAAGATAATTGTTATCATTTTTACAATTTATTTTTTAAGAATGTTATCAAAATGTTACGCTATTATTAGTTCAATATATCAACCTCGAATGGAGAAGATATTTTTTTTAAAAAAATTAATTGAACTCGTGTCTGGACTATATTTTAATACTATATCTTTTATATTATAAAAGATGAAGATAGTAAATAGGTCATATAAAACTACATAAAAAAAATACTTGATAGGTAATAAACCTCTTCACATATTATGTGTATAGAATAATAAAATACAAAGTTAATTAAATTGAATACTCTGATAATATGTTTCATTTCAAATAACTTCTGGCATCTCAATCAATGATTGCACATCTTTCTATATAAAAATTTACATGAACACCCCTAAGAATATACAAAAAATCATTAACTTAGTATTTAAAATAATTTAAAAAAATTCTAATTATAGTTTGTGTTTATTTTTAGTCCATACTTCATATGAAAAGTTTTTTATTGTACAAAAGTTTGTGTTTCTATTTAAAAATATAGTAAAAATCAAAGTCACGTATTTAGTCATTGTATTCATCATTTTGAGTTAAAATTTTCAAAAGATATACATATTTAACAAAATAAATTAATTTATCAAATACTGAATAAATTTTTTTGGCAGATATGTTTGTCCTACTTTAAATTCATAAAATGTATATTAAATATTTATAGTCACTATTTTATTTATTTTGATCAGAGTTATTATACTTCAAAGAGTTTAAAAATATGATTTCATTGATATTAAAATAACAAGTCTTAATATTACAAAAATATTTGCATGGAGCGCAATTAAAATATAAGAAATCAAAGTAAAAAGAGAACAATTTGCCAAAAAGTTTACAAAAAGTCTTCAATTATGAGATCAATATTTTTATTATTTAGATTTTATTTTTCAATTAATTTATAAAAGTGAAATAAACAAAAGAAATAAAACTAAAGTGGATAAAAAAAATAATAAATAAAATAACAAAACATGATTCATCAAATTATACTATTTTCTTGTTCAATTACATTTTTTATTTTGGCAAATAAATTAAAATCCGTTTTATCATAGTTCATATATTATATATATATATAACTTTATATATATATATAGTTATATGATATATTATAGATATATATATATATATCTATATATTATATATTATATATATATAACATTTTTCCCATCATGAGTACATTCAAATGTGAATTAAAATACATTAACATTTGCCTCAAACAAGGGTTGTCGTACAATAAACATGTATATAGGTATTTATTAAGAACACAATAAATATCTAAGTTTACACATTAAAAATTTGAGAGTTATGAGAGTTATATAAAAATTATGATGAAAATATAAATTAGAGCCTAAGATTGCAGATTTTGTGGTCAAGATTGAGCTCATTGAACATGACTAACTAAAAAAAGAAAAAATCAATTATACATTTAATTCATTAGATTTCCAATATCATGAGACATCAATATAATTAGTAATAACAGATAGTATTAAATAAAATAGTATAAAATAATTTAGATTTACTGGTACTAAATCCTGTCCTGTAGGATAGTACTCCTTAATACTAGTACTATAGGATTAGTACTCCTTACTATATCTCCTATATATATATCCCAATTTATTCCCTCTATTAGTGTTAACACTTTATACAATAAATATTCATTAATCGGTATCAAAAGCCAGAAAACCTAGATCTTCTTTCTCTAGGTTTTTTTTATCTTTCTCTCCTCCTTTCACTTATTACGCGCTCCCCCCTATCTCTCTTCCAAACACCTATCCCTTTGTCAACGATATGCTCCCTCATCCAAACCTCCCTTTCACTTCTACACTCTTACATCCCCCATCTTACGATTCCTACCCTACAATCCACTTTAGGGCACCGATCGTTCCCTTATTTTTCTCTTGGGCGGCGACAGCCATGACAACGAGGTGGATTCTCTCGATTCATTCCTTCTGAGTTTAAACTTCTCAGGCATCACCCTATTCATGCCCTGATTCCCGAAAAATTAGCAGAATTTAAAGTTACCCTACATGGAACAATCAACGTGCTTCATCCCTTGAGGCCAATAACCTTCTTCAAATACGTCGATGGAAGCAAAGAACCGCCGCGGCAGTCATCAACGCCACGGACAAATCAGAAAAAAAAACCAATCCGGCCCATGCGCCTGGGGGGAAAGCCGTGGATGCCAGATCGATCATGTTGATTGCGGTATCTCCCCCTAACCCTCCCCACCAACGGTTCAGAAACACGTCCGATCCTTACACAACTGACTTCAGCCCCTGTGGAAGCGACCCACTCGCAAACACGCCTATGCATCAAATTTCCCCTCTCATATTTTCAATTGTGTGATCGTTCCACACAATTAACAAAGGCCGAAAACTATGTCGGGATTTAGCGAGGCTCCACCTCATCACAGCCATCGGGACACCGTGAACAAAAAATCATTCCGAAAAAGATCTGTATGTGCATCGTTCGGGGGTCCATCAGATTACTCTCCATAAAACCAGGCGGTTCGGCATCAGTCCAAACGCCCGTTGACATGGCTACCTCTCCTCGTGGCGCTAAAAGTAGAAGAATCAACGTGGATCTGGAGAGCAAACTTCATTCTCCGAGAAGCCAGGCTGTTTATGGAGAAGGCCACGCCCTCACGACAAGCCAGAAACTATCAGGGGCGTGGTGGCGGACGGCAGGGGACGCGCGGCGGCTACGGCAGAAACAGCGGACGGCCGCGGGCTTGCGGTGGTCGGCAGGGAGTCGTCCGTCGTACGACGGTCCGCAGAACGGAAACAACCACATCCTGCACTCTTTTGGCGAGAGCGGCGGGCAGTAATTCTTCCAGCGGCGGCGGGGCAATCGAGCGGGATCGTCAACTGGTTCAAATATGTCAAAAAACACAGGGACACAACCAATGTTCGTTGCTGGTTTCGGTATGAGGAGAGCGAAACTAGTGATAACCGTGTCAATTATGCACTAAGCGGCCCTTCCCTCTGAAATGGCTTTTGGATACTGGGGTCACCATGCACGTTACTTCTGACCTACTCCACTTAACGCTCCAAATCCATTCTCAGGGCCCAATGGTATTACTGTTGGCAACAGTGAGTCCATCTTAATATTTCTCACACTGGCAGCGGTACATTTTAAAAACCCCACCGCTAGCTTCACATAGGTAAACTACTCACGCCCTTCTATTAAAACCAATCCTCCTTTCGTTCCACCAATCACAAAAGACAATAATTGCTAACTCTTGTTCTGTACGTCTTCCTGACACAAGTTCGTCTGCCACCAGTTTTCAGAAAGCGTTCCTGTGGCTCGGTGTTGGCCTCTTTCGGCTGATGGCCACAATCTGTTGTGGCCACAGTCGTCTGGGTCACCCGTCTACTCCCAAATAATAACTTCTTAAAAGTTTCTAAGTCTCAACATTATGTTTTTCTTCCATTCATGTAAACATTGTGCTCCTGTTCAATGCTCTGTTTAAATCTCATTAAATTACCTTTTACTTTATCTGAGAAGCGATACAACGACCCTTTTCAACTATTCATTATGACTTATGGGAGTCCTACTAGGTGTTCATTCATTGCCTGGTTCTGCTATTATTTTGTTTGTGGATGATTTACCAAAAATTCACTTGGTGCTAACCACTACAAACCAAACCACAAGCATAAACCACCTTTGTCACCTTTCTGAAAAAAAAATGGTCAAAACACAATCAATTGCTTCATGTTAAAACTTTTTCAGATTAGTAGTGACAATGAAAGGAATATGTAAATAACATCTTTGGAGTTTCTGCCCAACTCCCTGGGAATAACATCAAACTCTTGTCCATACACTCCACCGAACAGAGATGTGGATGGTTGGAGCGTACAAGCACGCCATCTCATTGAAACGGGGGTTCTATTCATACATCAATCTCATATCCGTGTGTCTCCTTTTGAGTAAGGAAGAAGCTCTAGCCACCGCAAAAACTACCTATTAACAGCAATCTCAGTCACGCCTCTCCAACAAATCACCCTTATAACCCCGTTACCAAGAACTTCCCAATTATACCCAACCTTCGCGTCCTTGGGAGTGTCTTTGCATACCCTGGCTCCGCCCTCCTATTACTCACAAATGACAACCCCCGATCAATCATGTAATTTTTTTGGGCTATCATCCTACCTCCAAGGGTATCGCTTTTTTGTCTTGACCCACAACTCATAAAGTCTACATATCTCGTAAGTCAAATTTGTCGAAAATGAGTTTCCTCTACGAGTCTATTTCCTCCTCCACAAATACATCATTAATTTGAGTCCTTCCCCTTTTCCAACAGACTCACAGGAGTCCCTCACAACCTTCCCCCACACCTCCCCCATACCCAATCACCCTCATCACCCACTTCGACCGTACACATGACAATAACCCGGAACCACCACCCACACTCACAACAAAACCCGAACCACCCCATACCCACAACATCTCCACCCGATCTCGTTTTGGGTACCTTCCCACAGCCACCCCGAATCACCACCGCCCGTTTGCCACACCCCAAATACTCATCCAATGTTAACACGTGCAAAGAGGGGTATCTTTCAAACCCAAAACTTTCAGGCTCACTATACTACAAATAAACCTTACCGTAGTGAATCAACAATACCCTACTCGGTTGCCTCAAAAAATGCTTATTGGGAGTCATGATATGGAGGACGTGTTAAGGCTTTGGATTGATCAGAAAAACTGTGGGTTCTTGCGAAATCAAGACCATCCATGGTGCGGCAAACGAAGGGGATGTTAAATGGTGTGTGTACAAATTAAACACAAGCAGATTACAGTTATTTCCAGGTACAAGCTTGTTGATTGCTAAAAGGCTACAATCAGGAGTATGGGCTTGGATTACTCCGAGACATTCAGTCCTGTTATTCGGCAAGGAGGAACCATTCGCCTGGTAATGTCACTCGCCGGTGCGCAAACAATTGGCTCATCAATGTTGGATGTTTCCATGTTTTCTCATGCAGGCTTGATGAAAACTACTACAGGACGCAAACCACCGGGCTATGTTGATCCCCGCTTCCCTCAACATGTTTGCAAAACTCAAGAAGTCTCTTGTATGGCTCAAGCAAGCCCCCTGTGCTTCGTACACACGTCTGGAAAATCCTCCAGGGACTCGGCTTTCACGTGTTGCGTAAACGACCGGTCTGGTTACTCGCACATTCAGCACACGGGGTTACAGTCATTATTCTTGTCTATGGAGATGATATCCAGATTACAGGCTCACTGCCGCTCTCCATCAGGATGTCACTCGAAGCTATGCATTACTACCTTCAAAAGAAGGACCTTGGCCGGTTACATATTTTCTGGGAATGGAGGTTCTTAGGACAGGCAGAGGATGTTCGAATCAGTTCAAAATATGCTCGAGATCTGGCCTGCAGACCGCTTAACTGGAAAAGAAAAATGGCACCAGTCCCACCAACACCGAGGCCGTCTCTTAGTCTACGAATGGAGACCGACACCCCCTTTTGCCGGATATCACCATTCCGAAGCCTCATTGGGGCTCTACAGTATCTGGCCTTACCCGTCATGACATCTAGTGTGCTGTAAACCGAGTTGCTGTGACGCATTGCATTCAAACCAAGTGAAAACATTGAGTACCATGTCTAAAAAAACGCTCTTCTCAGGTTATTTTTGGCACTCTTGGTCGTGGTTTAATCATTCGAAACCAGGGACTTGGAGCTTCGGGGTTCTCAGATTCAGATTGGCGACTGCTAAAATGACAGAAATCTACATTTGGGTTTCTCATTTTTTTGGGGCCGCGAACTGATATCCTGGTTACAAAAAAATAAACCAAGGTTCTCTCGGTACTCGACTGAAGATGAATACGCGACATTGCCTCTTCTGCTGCTGGCCCATGTGGGTAACATATATTCTTCGCGAAACTCCGAAGCCACTCCACACTGTTTCTGCTCTCTATTGTGACAACAAATAACCATATGTGTGGCAAAAGAATTCCGTCCTACACGCACCAGATGAAGCATGTGTGATAACGATTGTTCTCTTTGTTCGCGATGAAGTTCAGGCTGACACCAGGACTGTGCAGAGTATGTACCCACTGAAGAAACAACACGATGATCGTTTCTCACAAAACAGCTCCCGGCCGAACATCACGATTACCTCAGTCCAAAGCTTCCGTCGCTTCACTCAGCTCAGCTGTGAGGGGGGATAATAATATAGTATTAAATAAAGAGTATAAAATCATATTAGTATTTAATGGTACGAATCCTAGTTCATATTAGATTAGTATCCTTAATTCTAGTCCTTATTAGGATTAGGGTGCCTTTCCTATATCTCCTATATCTATATAATTATTCCCTATTAGTTAACACTTTAATAAAATCATATTCCTCAATTAGAATACATAACATGTGCTTCAAAAAAGATTGTCTTAGGCCTGTTTGGCTCAGCTTAAAAGCTGGTCAAATGACGTGAAAAAGTGATATTTGGACTATTTAGTGTTTGGCAATACTGATAAATACTTATTTTAAGTAAAAAACTTTGTAAGCCCAAAAGTTAAAGCTTGGGGTAGAGGTGCTTTTCTTTTTTAGCTTATAAGTGTTTTAAAGTTATGACCACATTTTTAGTGTTTTGCCCTATATTTGTATACATCTCAATTAACCATAACTAACATTCTTTCTTCCATTTTTTCCCTTTAACGGGTGGAATTAACAACTTCAGCACTTTTATCCAAACACATTAATGGCTTTTTAAAAATAAGTTTCAGCATTTCAAAAGTATTTTTTAAAGATGCTTTATTAAGCCCATCCAACGGGCCCACAATAACCACATTTATTAGATATTCATGTGTGGAAACACACAATAAAATTGTCTAAGTTTACACATTTAAAAATTTGAGAGTTATGAGGAGTTAGAGATTATAGAAATATAAGTTATGAAAATAAAGAGATACATATTTCTTAGTTTAAGAGCGAGCAAAATTTAATGAGATTAATTTTAGGGATGCTAAATTCAAAGTTCCCAATTATGTTTGTAAGATTAGTTTCTCCCTAATCTATTTAATAAGATAGAAAAATGAAAGGTAAGAAACTAAAAAATGTTATTTAATAACAAATTACAATAAAAAAAAGTTATATATCAAATTAATTATAGTCAAAATTTACTATATTCTCAAGTACAGTTTCATTACACTAAAAAATGATAAACTTTTATGTTAATTAAAACAAAACAGTATTGATTCTTACCAAAGTGATACGGGTATGTGGCCCTCAATTAGAATATATCATTAAAAAATCTTAATACTAAAAAAAAAAAAAATTCTATTCATTTATTTGTTGATTGATTTATAGATATTAGACCATATTGTATATTTTAGGGACAAAAAATATTCAGTAGATAGTAAAAAGTGGTACCATAGATAATATCCGTTAATTCAACCATGGATGGAAAAAATTTAAAAATAATCATTATATAGAGATATATATATATATATAATATATATATAATATATATATATTATAATATATAAAATAATAAAATAATAATAATCATTTTTTCATCTTTCAAAACAACAACAATGATGGAATAATCATTTTTTGTTCAAAATGAAGAAAGAAATAAAAACAAAAGAGAACCAAAATAATATTAGTGAATCAAAATAGGTATAAAACAAATGAACTTCAAAAATGTGTTTTGAAAATCAATCCAAACTTTTAACTAACTACAACTCTCTAACGGCAGAATCTCCAAGCTAATTAAGTTTTTAAAGTTTATTTCTTCATTTTGTTGAACTTTGTACCAAATAATGTGATGAACTTTCAAAGAATATACCAATGATCTTCAATCAAAGCAAATATCATATCGTGACTCATCTTTTCTTATGTCTTGTTTTTTGATTAATTAACTACATGATGATGAAGAGAAAAGGATGAAGAAAATAAAATTAAAAGATTATACTACTAAGAAGAAAGAATGAAAAATGGAAAATGAAACATTCTGACACATCTCCATAGATGATAGTATTTTATAGATAAATAAGTCATAAAAAATAGTTAAAAGGGAGGAAATCGCTAAAGACCATCTATGTAAGTAGAGAATGTCAATAGATGAGATTTTTTTGCAATCATTTCTATGATTACGATATTAAATGATGTGAATTTTTAATTAATAAAAAAAGATTTTATGAAAAGAAAAGAAAAAGACCAAAAAAGAAGAAGAGAGAAAACAATGGAAAAAAATTTATACTAAAAATAAGTTTATTCATTTATTTGTTGCTTGATTACTAATTGATAGACCACATTCATATATTTTACAGGGGCAACAACATACCCAGTAGATATTAAAAAGAAATGTACCATAGGTAAGTACTTTTTAATTCAATCATGACAAAATTTCAAAATATAATTAGCTATAATTGATGTTATATAAATAATAATAAAAAAATGTGCATCTTTCATCTGCAACGCAAACAACAAATGAATAGAGATTCATTTTTTTGTTTCAAATCCAAGAAATAAATAAAAGAGAATAGAATAATATTAATTGAATGAAAATAATACAACAATGGAATTGTCATCATGTGTGGAAAAATTATGCAAACTTATACCATACTATGACTCTATCTTCCGGAACTCCAAGATAATATGCTCCTTCTTCATTTTGTTGAACTATATCAAATAATGTGATGAATCTTGAAGAATATATCTAGATCTTCATCAAAGTGAAGTTCATATTGTGAGACTCATCTTTTCTATGTTTCTTTTTATATGTACATGATTGGATTAATAAAAAGACCAAAGAAAAGGAAAATTAAAAACCTACTACTAAAAAAAAAGCAATTGAAAAATGAAACATGAACATTCAAATTCTATAGATGATTAGTATTATAGATTGAAATAAGCAATAAAAATAGTTAGAAGAAAATTAAAAAACATTGTTATTAAGTGAGCATTCAATAGATGGAGTTTTTTAATAACTCATATATATAATTACAATAATAAATACTTTAAAAAAATTTAATTAATAAATAAATTGTTTTAATAAAAGAAAAAAAAATATCAAAAAAAAAGAAATAGAGATCATAGATTGGTGCCACATAACGGTGTTTATGTCCTCATATATATATATATATATTGATTGATTGTTCGGAGAAGGACCTCCTAAAATATCCTTAACGTATTAAAAATGGTAAAAAATTACCCTTCATCCACCTAATTAGCTCCAATGTCCTTTTCATCCACCGATTTAGCTCTTAAAATACTTCTTGTATGTCATCCACCTTTGAGTCAAAATGACCAATTTTTTTTAATTATTTTAAATTTAAACTCTTTATAATATTTTTTAAAATTACTGCACGTTTCAACTATTGGTTATAATTTAATTATTAAGATAATTTTATAAACCAACCACTACCCACTAATACAAACTAAACCTCCCAATTAATATAATCCAATTATAAATCAATCAAATCAGTTCAAAAACCACTACTAAAAAAACAAGAGCATGAAATTATAGATTCCTGAAATAACATTCAAAATTTATTCAAGTCCAATTCGAAGACCCAATTAAATTTAGTTGAGCCGCCTATTTAGGAGGACATTCTTTAAGGATTTGAATGAGAAAATTATGATTAAAGGTAAAGAAGGATTACACCCGAATTAATCATGCAATTTTTTAAAAATATAATTTAAAAATATTTATTATTTGTTTTTTAAAACATGAATATATTATTTTTAAAAAAAAAGTTACCTAGTATTAGAGATTGAAGAATAATTAGTATAAAGATAGTCAGACTTTTAGTTATCGTAATTTTATTTAGACTGAAGTATGATTAATTTACTTCATAGATATTTTCGTCTTTCAATTTTAAAAAGATCATTGGTAGTGTGTAGTAGATACTATGTTGTTGATTAATAATGTGACGGAATTTCTTAATTTAGAGGATTTAATTAGGAATGGATGGGTAGTTTGATTGGTTTATAAATTATATTCATAAGATAAATTATAACAAATAGTTGAGCGTCACGATTTTAAAAAAATATTTAAATAATTTAAATATAAAACCATTAAATAAGTGGTCAATTTTGAACCAAAAAATAAATGAGACGGGTATTATGGACCTAATAGGTGGGTGGAAAAGATATTATGAATGATAATTTTATACACTTTTCAATATTTAAGTATATTTTAGACCCTTTTCCGTTGATCCACATTTATTCAGTAAAGCCCTATAATTCATTTTGCTGTCAGGCACCGCGCGATTGCCTGTTTCCTCTGCATAAAATTTATCGACCCCTGTCCACCGCCGGCGACCAACAGCGAACAACGACGGGGCAAATGCCGATGAACGACGACAGAGTGAAGGTTCTATTGCTTCTCTTTTTCATTTTGCTACTGTTCATCTCCTGCTCGTTGAGTGAAATGTCTTTTTAACTACTATTTCTCTCATAGAAACTCACGCTCAAGCTTCAAAACTACGAGAAACACTTAATTATACTAATAGACACAGGAAATGATCTCATGCATGTAATCTGAGATATTTCTCCTTTGAATTTGAGTGTTTTTAGTGCCTTTCTCGAGGCATTACATAAATGTAGTATAATTGAGAAAATCTAAGGCTCAAGTATTGTTTTTTTTTCCAGATTTTTAATAGCAATTGTTTATCCTCGCAAATTGCATAGTTCTGTGTTTGATTGTTTCCACAACCACATTTGTTAGGAAGATGCTAGCTATCTCCTTCTTCCTAGAAAGAATGGCGGAGAAAGCTTCTCAACAAATCTAATTCCTGTGTACAATCAGACTTTAATTTTTAAGAAAATTGAAACAAAATTTATTATTCAGAAAGTAGGGGTGAAAGTGCAATTAGTGTAGAAAATAACAACTACATTCGATTCCAAGCTAGGTGGCTTTACCTATATGAATTATGTAGGATGAGAGCAAGATATCTATGATAAAGAAGGAAAACTGTCTCAAAGATAAAGCTAAATGCATTCAGGGAACATTTGTACTTTCCTGATTCATCTAGTCATGGGATCTGAGGATGTGAAGGTCATCCTATATATCCTATTAAGTTATTTACGTTTTCTGGATTGTGCCAGCAAAAGATGAGCTTGGAATTTGAAGGTTTTGCACTACAAATTATGGTCAAATTATACTTGAGCAGTGTTTTGGGAAGCGAGAAGCGGAAAAAAGCGACGAGGGCTTGCTTCACAGAAGCAGAAGAAGCGTGTTGAAGAAGCGAAGCGCCGCGTTTTTTTATTTTAAAAGCGGACATTTATTATAAAAATAAAAAAATTTAAAGAATAAATAGCGGTAATATAGTATTAGATGAAGAAATTAAATAGGCAAAAATACTCCATAGTATAACATATTAAAGCAAAAAATCAAAACCTAATTTAAATCAAAAAGATTCAAACTCCATCCTAATCTTCCAACAAGGCGGCTCGACTGATCACCCCAAAATAATCAAAACAAAAAAGAAGCAAAAGGAATTAAAAAAAACAAAGGAGGCAGCAGTCAGTAATCTAGAAACAGAGCAGGCAGGCCCAGAGATGAAGAAAAGAAGAGAAGAAGAGAAGAAAAAACTAGAGTAGTTCGAAACTCAGAGATGAAGCACAGACGAAGATTGTATATTTCTGAGAAAAGAAACTCATAGAGATGAACTAATGAACATAAAATAAAAAAAAAGAGATGACAAACAGTTACCTACAGTCGAGGGCGAGGTTTGAAGAGAGAGGCAGATCAGTCGAGATCGGCAGGAGAGGAAAGAAGGAAAGAAGTAGAGTATGTGATAAGAAGAATCGCGGAGGGAGAGAAAGAAGGGAAAGAGTCGGAAGAAGACTCGTGAGAGAGAGAAGGTTATATTTCAGTTTTTAAAAAAAAAAAAAAAAACCTAATTTTTAAAAAAAATCCTAATTGTCGCTTTTTTTTTATATAAAAAGCGCGCTTTATTGCGCTTTTGCCTTAGGATCGCTTCTCGCTTCTTCATCTGAAGCGAGAGCTTTTTTCAGATTGCCTCACCTCAAGATAAAAAAGCGCACAAGGGTCGCCTCGCTTTGAAGCGCGCTTTTCACAACACTGTACTTGAGGGCTCTTTAATTGGATCTTTCAGATTACTTTTTGTTCCTACCTCGATTATTTCCTATTTATTCTTTTACTTTTTCAATTATACTGGTTGGGTTTGGTCTAGACAATCTTTTTTTTTGGGGGGTGGGGGGCAGGGTTTGGTCTAGACAATCTTTGCTGTGGATGTTATAAGGCAGGACTTGCTGGTCGTATGTTGGTCTGTCAGTATGAAGTTGACTGTGAAGTCACTTGACTGATTATTCCGAAAACCTCATGGTCCTGGCACTACTTTCTTTTTCTTTTATTTTTTCTGCATTGTTTGAAACAGTTGCGACCGCAATGATGTGTAGCCATTTTCTAAAATGATGCGTCTTTTGGACTCCCTTACTCTGTTAAAATTTCATATCTACAACAGGACCTCCTTTCAAGACTTAAACTAATGTATGCTCGACATCAAATATATAAACTAATCAGCAAACTAAAATGAGTTTCTTTTCAGTTGCCTAACTCTGGTTAAGTGGTCTGAAATTCCTAAAAATGTGGAACTTTTACATCTACAGTCTCAGATTAGATTCTCCTTTTTCTATAACATATAGGCTAATCTGCATATGACCTTTATCCAGAAGGTAACTCCAGTGGTCTTCAATTCTAAATGGAAAAGAAAAAATTATGTATGAAGGTTTGCTATGATTTACACTTAATAGTACTTCAAACACTTGTTGTGATAGGAAACTTTGCAGGCTACTGATTAGATGTCTTTGGCAGATTTTCTTTGATAAGAAAATTTGATCACAGTTTTTTGTTATTATTTTGTTTTAGTTGCCAATTAATGCTAATCCAGTAGATGTGCATGATCCGTTGAGGTTCAATCAAGGTGGTCAGGTTGATCCCTATTCTTTTGCAAGGGACACAATGCAAAATGGAGCTGCTGAGGCAGCTGTCTACAATTCAAAGGTTGTTAACATTATGCAAGAAGTTTGCACCAGTTGTATCATTTCATCTTGCTGGAAATGTAATCTGTAAATTAGTGCTTTCTTGTGATTAATGGATTATCCATTCTCAGCTGTTACTTGAGATTTACCACATTTTTAATATTTTGCAAAATCAATCAGTCAAAAGTACCAGCTGTATACTGCAGAAACTTGAGGATGCTGTGCATGAGATGGGTCTGCAACTTAAACATCATGAAGAGAATATCATTTTCCTAAAAGCTCAGAAGAACGTATTGGATTATTCAATCTTAGATATGCAAGGTACCTTCCTTTTCCTTAAGTTCAGTGAGTAGTGTGAAGTGGTGCATGTGTAAATCTTATAGGGTCATTCTAGTAGCTATTTTTGTTGCATCGGTGGGTTTCCTTTAATCTATGAATTTACTCTTTATATTATGAAGTTAAGTATTCACGTGAGAGAACTACAATATCAAGATCTCGTTTTCACATTTTGTGTTTGTGGGTACTGTAGTTGCTCTTGGCAAGTATCAGACAGCAAGCGAATCTGGTTCTGAAAATGAGGAACTTTCCCATGTACAGAGTGAGGAGGAGACAGTCGGAAACATCTTTCTACATGAGAAATCTGCAGCCGGCATCTGGTACGAGATAAAACGTCATCATGGAACTCAAGCTTCTCATCTTCCTTTGATGAAGGATGTTGTGGGAATTGTTGCTATGCTTGGGAGCGTTGATGACGATAATCTTAGCAGGTTAATTTTATGGCAATTTCTGTAGGTTAATTTTATGGCAATTTCTGTATTTTATTATCTTTTTAGCCATAAAATAGCCGCATTACACTTTTTGCTTAGCTACATTACAGTTCTTCCCAGTTTTCTTCAGCCATGTCCTTGAAAGTTGAAACTATAGAATCCTTCATTTCTGTCTCAATTAGGATGATGACATGTGGCCAGCGTAAGATTAAGAAGTAAAGATTTAGCTACGTAATGATATTCATATTGATTAGAGATGTGCTTAAAAACAATTGTGTGAAAAAATGGGGTTGTTTGTATAATGGTTTTCACTTCAGCAGTTAGTAAATAAATTGTGGTGTTAGTGTTAGTTTCTTATTGTGGATATTGAAGTTTGCATCTCATGGGAAGTGTTAAGGATTAATGTCATGACCCGAAATCCTAAGCCATGATGGCACCTGCCCGAATGCCATACCCGAAGCATTCATCATTCCAAGTCCATTTCATTTATCGAAAAGAGGAAGTAAAAGCAAAAAATGGAATTTATCCATTAAGAAAGTGATAGAATTAAAGAGTGCAAAACCTATGAGCTACAACCCCCACAATTTGGTGACATGAGTACAAAGCTTCTAATTTTCTCTCTGTAACACACCCGATCACCTCAAAAACCACACCATCCATTCCCGCAAGTCAAATAGCATAATAAGGTTACAAGGAAAGCCAAATTGGCCATGCGGATCGTTACATAATGTATGTAAAAAATATACATATATATTTCGAGTGAGAATTGTAATTGATAAACAAATTTATCATTAAGAATTATTATTATTTATAATCGACCCTATGTAAAGCAATGACGAGAGTTGGTCTTACCATACCATATCAGCTGAACTCAGAGTCTACCAATAGTTTACTATCACAAGTAAGATCAGTCAACAAGTAAGAAGTCGCATAAGCATACAAACCGATATTATGCAATCCTCATATTTTCTCTTACCTGCCTCCATGTTTTTGTTTCACATCTCTGTAGGCTCGAACAACATTCAGAAAAACATGAGAATATCTTTCTGTTTTAATTAGTTATGATGATACGGGAACTTGGGAAGCATGCTGTTTCAAGTAGGGGAAATAATGACAGTTTTTTCTGTATGATGGTTGACATGTATATTTGATCTCTTAAATCCAGGCTCCTCTCAGATTATTTGGGACTTGAGACTATGCTAGCAATTGTTTGCAAGACGTGTGATGGTCTGAAAGCGCTGGAGACATACGACGAGAAAGGTCACATAAACAAAAGTTTGGGTCTTCATGGCCTTGGAGCTTCTATTGGAAAGCCTTTGGATGGACGCTTCCTTGTTATCTGTCTTGAAAAATTAAGGTTTGAGGTCAAAAGTATGTTTCTTGTAAAAACTGATGCATCTCTTTTACATATATATGACCCCTTTCCTTCTTTCGGTTCATTTTAGACCGTATGCTGAAGATTTCATAGCTGATGACCCTCAAAGGAGGCTTGATATTCTGAAGCCAAGATTACCCAATGGGGACTCTCCACCTGGTTTTCTTGGTTTTGCTGTGAATATGGTCAACATAGACAGTGTGAACTTATATTGTGCGACAAGCACCGGTTATGGTCTAAGAGAGACTCTCTTCTATAACCTGTTTTCCCACTTGCACGTATACAAGACTAGAGAAGATATGCTACAGTCTCTCCCTTGTATTAGACATGGGGCCATATCCCTGGATGGTGGGATGATAAAGCATAGTGGTGTGTTCTCCCTGGGTAAGAGGTAAAGAAGCTTGTCTTAAGAAAGTTATTTCTCTGTATTTCGCGAACTACAGAAACAATTCTTTTCTATTTTCATCTGTTTAGAACTCAATCATGGATGACATGGAGGTGCATACTTTTTCAGGTTGTATGGGTGGTGATACCCTAAATTTGTTAATCTCCAAATAACTTGATTCTTTCTGAGTGATATACCATTATAATACCTTGTCTTAACTTTGTGCATTAGTTCAGAAGCAGATATGTTTATTGTTTATACTTATGTTATGGAGCTTTAAGTTTGCGAGTTCAGTAGTACAGGCTTCATGAACTTGCTAACATCTGTCTCTGATGGTCTCCAACAATGTGTTTATTGTACAGCCTTCAGCCTTCTGTCATTTATGCATACTCAGCAAGGATGCTACAAACCGTTTTTACCAATGTGTTTATTGTACGTTATTTCGATTATGGTTGACACACTATTTATCAGTGAATTTCTTCATCCAAAGATCAACAAGAGACCATATAGTATAATCAAGATAGATAACCCTATCATAAAATATCTGAATTTGAGAGAGTAGTTCATGCAATTTTCAGGGATAACTAAGTTATTATATATTCTGAATTTAAGTTGGTGATTTGTCTTTTTTTTCTTTTGTATTCTTGGGTAAAGGGAAATAAACGTGAAATTCCCAAAGAGCTCTACAAGGTCAAATCTGCCGCAAAACTATTTCGAAATTGAAAGAGAGATAAAGGAGATGAAGTGGAAAAAAGAAAGAACTGTTGAAGATATGCAGAGGGAACAGGTTTTGCTAGAACGTGCAAGGTTCAATTTTGATTTGAAGAAGCAAGGGTATATGATGTTTCTTGCACAAAGCTCAACCTATGCTACACAGGTAATGAAACAGTTGCTTTCTCGGCTTGCAATATGCTGGTCATTGGTTAATTCTGAGCAGTTTGTGCTGCTGATAGTAAGTAGACAATGAATTTCAGTTATCTCTGAGTCGGTTCTACTAAAGGCATGGACATTCTTGACTTGATTATCATTAATATTGTCCATGAAAGATTCAGCTTTATTTGATTGGAAGCAACTTTTGATAAATGCAAACATTTACTACTATTATGCTTAGCTGAGGATTCTGCATGGAGACAACATGAGAGTTGTTTGTTTACCTGGAAACTATGCAGTTGTACCTTCCATGTTATGTGAGTAATGGTGCTTTTCATTAATCAATCTAAAGAACTAGAAATTGGAATTCTAAAATCCTGATGGCTTGACTTGGATGGTTAATGGTTTCATGGGAAATGTGCAGAAATGGTTTTTGGCAGGACGAAGTAAAGATACTTTCGAAGTAGTCTTTGCTGAGATCAGTTTCTGCTGTTCGCTTTTCTTTCACTGTTTTATATTGAGTAGGTAATATCTACGACTTAATGTTGTCTTCATATCATCTGAAGCCTCAGGTACTGAAGTGTTTGTAGAGTTTCATAGCACTTTCAAACACATGTTTATATTGAAGGTATTCAAGAAAAGGCTGTAGGCTCTGTTCTAAATTTGTTGGGAATATTAGATAACAAATAAAAGAGGGCTTCTAATATCTATTAAGCTTTGGAATATAGTAAGTTTTCATATTTAGAGTTCTCAAGTAGCAATATTAGAGAGGATGACTATTATAGGCAAGAGTTCTGTGCAACTTGGGGAGAATCTCTTGCAAGTATTAGAAATAAAAGTTCTGATCTACCAACCGAATATTTAACCTGTCCAATGGTGCGATACTGCAAATAGAGCAAGAATGGTTCCCTTAGAAAGTACAAAATGGAAATCTGGATCTGCCAAGTGCTTTTTTCAAGTTTCAGTCTGAAAGCACGTTTATCATGCCTTGAAGGGAGAATGTAGTGGTGTAGGATTGTGACTGGAAGGTGATAGAGTACCTCTTGTCTTGAAGCTGTATAAGTATTCTGAAGTTCTATTATACATCTATCTTCCCCATATGTAGAAGGGTAATCAGGATATTACATGAACAAAGGTTAAAGGTTTCTCAGATGAAACAGCAGGCAGTCTGTCATACCTATAAGAAAAAAAGAAAATGGTTGTACACGACGTTGATTATCCCATATTTGTTTTATGATCGTGCAATGTCACCTTCCCTTTTGCTGGACAGGAATTGGGAAATAAAAGAGATTCATTGTTAATACATTTGTGTTAAGGCTTTGGATGTATGTTACTTGCGGAAAGAGTTATATGAAGTTAAAGATGTTAAAGGAGAAGACATTTCTCTGGACATGTCCACAGGAGTACTCCTTTTGATATACATTCCCATTTGTGTATGATATATTGTTTCCATGAATGCAGTAGAGCTTAAAGCAGGAGGGGGAGCACATAGCATGATTGACGGAAATGTGGAGAGCATTTTGGGTATTGAACAAGAAGAAGCTCTATCAGTAATCAATCCTGCACCTACTCAGTCTGAAAACATTGTCTTTCAGGATTAATAGAATAGTCTTCTGAATTCCTGATCATCGTCTAGCTCAGTTTCATGCATGTAACAAACTTAGGTACATGTCCAAAGGTTATAGAATGTCTAGTTTACAGTACAACGTCTTGACTCTTGTGGTAGTATTGCAAATTCCAGTTACTAGTAAAGCTGGAAATGGATGTTAAAATCGCGATGTTTCTTTGTCTGAGCAGTCTAAAATAGATATTTAACTTTGTCAAATTCTTATAATCATTCATAATGAAAAATCAAAATTATTTCGTGTGTTGGAAATTGTCTGAAGTTACTTCATGGTACATATATATTGCTTTAATGATGTAGAAGAAGAGGGTGACGAATAATAACTATGAAGATAAGCCGTAAAAGAAGTCCTAGTAAGCCAATTAATAAGAAATTCCATATAATTATTAAAAAATATTAATAGTATATGAAATTAATTGTCGTTTTGACTTCAATAATTATAATTATCAAAATATAAGTAACAAGCTTTGAACACACGTGTAAAAACCCTAATTCACTAAAAATATGGAATATTTAGGTTCCACCGAGGTTTGAACTCGGGTTACTGGATTCAGAGTCCAATGTCCTGACCACTAGACCATGGAACCATTTGGTGCTCAGTTACAAACAATATATCAATATATAATCAACAAAAATGAAAGTAAAGTACAAGAAAATGTATTTCCAATTCTTAGTACAAGATCATTGTTTACTATAATACTAGGATGAATGTCTAAGTACTATGATGGAGTACGTCAAATTCAGTATATAATATAATATCTAATAAAAGATCATTAGATACTTTATTATCTAGCGACATAAATTAACCATCAACCATTTTACTCTTTATTGACATGTACTAGATAGATGAAGTTTATTTTGATCCAAACAATTAGTCATATATTAGTATGAAAAATATTATATGCATCATGTAATATAATTTGCTAGATGATGATAACTAATATATGCATCGTTTCCAATAAAAATGGGGTGAATTTGATTTTTTTTTAAAAGAAAAAGAAGATAATAAGCTTATTGATGTATGCTAGCAAAGTGCTCGCTAATAGTATATTCGAAAGTGTATGAGCATTATAAGTTTTGTATAACGAATAAAGAAGGTCAATAATCAATGCATCAAGCTCTAACATATTTCCTAACAATGAAATTATTACTTAATAAAATAACAAGTAATCTTAGTTTATAATTTTAACTAAAATCAAGGCATCAACGTCCTCACCTGAAAGTTGTTTGTAAGTTTAAAAAATGTGATCATTAACTCGTTCAATAAAAATTTTAAATCGTTAGGCTATAATAACTTGTGCAGTCAAGTGTGTAGAAAATATTTTACTTAATTATTTTAATTTATGTATTATTTTATTTGTATATACGTATTACATTTGAAAACACAATAACAGTACTGTTTTAAAAGGTGGGGGCTTGAGACAGGACATTAGTATAGTTAGGGGGATGCGTAAGCCTAAAAACATGGGCTTTAATATAATATAGTATAAAATATGATAACACAAAATTATATATAAAAAATCAATAGATTGAGAATAATTTCAAAGATGATTAAGAAAACTCATAGAAAATACAACTTTTAACATGGTTATAACAAATAATCAATAAGACTTACTACGATTATAATAAAACCATCACTCTATCGTGAATAAAAAATAAAATTACTTTCAAATAACTAAATAAAATATAATAATTTTGAGACATATGACAAAATTATGAAGACCAATGATAATTGGAAAAGCAAAATTTTTGTTTATAAAAGAATTGTTACGTACAAAATCATCACCTTCGTAGTGTTACCAAATATTGAAGATACTACACTACGACTTGTTATTTGAGCTACTCTCGATCTTCTTATCTCTTTAGATTAAAAAGTTAATAAGTATTATTCATTTATTCAATAATTATGAGGGTCAATAATGTTAACTAAAATTTCTAAGTTCTAAAACATAATTTGTGTAAGATCTATAGGAGAGCCGCGAGGGGGGGGGGGGGCTCCCCTTGAAATTGAACGGGCTTAAGACGTACATCGGACGCTTAGGGTGTAAGTCCTAAGGCTTTATTTGTTTGCACTTAAAGGAGAGATCGATCATAATCATGCAGATTAAGTCCATTAAGGGCCCGTTTGGATGGGATATAAAAGCGCTTTAAAAAAAGGACTTTTTGAAAGTGTGATGAAAACTTATTTTTAAAAATAAGCAGTTATTTGTTGGATTAAAAGTGCTTACTTAAGTTGCATGCCAAACGTGAAAAGGGAAAAATGGAAGAAAAGAGATGTTAGGGTTACGTTGTAATTTGGAGATTGTATAAAAATTATTAAGGCAAAAGATAAAAATTGTGTCAACCTTAAAACAGCTTATAAGCTAAAAAAAGAAAAGCACCTCTACCCCAACTTTTAACTTTTGGCTAAAATAAGTGTTTTTTAATTTCAAAATGGGTTATTTTCAGTATGCCGAACAGCTAAATAAGTCAAAAAATCAGCTTTTAAGTTAGTTTGACCAGCTTTTAAGCTGTGAGACCAAACGGATCTAAAGTACGTTGGCTTTTAGGTCTGAATATGGATCATTCAGATTCAGTCATAAGTTGATTTGTTTATTTTTTAAAAACCCTCTAATAGGTTGAAGAGCGTCTACACGAATCAGATCTTAGATGAGACTCTTACAACATTCAGACTCATGATGAAGGTATCAAATAATAATCTAGTTTCTCTACTTTTGGCATGACTTTTTTATCTCCTAATAAAATAAATTTTTTTATTTTCTCAATCAAAACACCATTTTCTCCTAACTGATAAGTTTTATAAATCATTTCAAGTATTTTTCTTATTTTATAATTTTCTGTATTGATGTGTAGTCAAGAAACACTGTTGACAATAATATTTTTGGTTGTATTGTTGTTATTCAAGGTTTTTAATGAAAAATATAGCACTTCAAATTATGATTATTAAAACTTTTTTTTAATCAAAAGTGATATATTTTATTCAAATGAAAATTTTATAATATTTATCAATATAATATTAAGTTTCACTTTCACATTCAGATATAGAAATCAAACAGCATTAATTATTTAGTATTCAAATTAAAAAATCACATCTTAATATTCAAATATATATTTAAATTAAAATAGCTCAAAATTAACAAATCTTAATATTAAGTTATATATTCAAATTCAGATCTCTCAATCTTTAGAAACAAATGAGGCCTAACAAACTCTAATAAGTCAAATTATATTTGTTTTACCTTGAAATTCCACGTGTCATGTAAACAAAAAAATCACATCAAATAGGTTGGCTAATAATTACATCCATCACAAAGGAGGTAGTTCGACTAGGAATTTTATATTTAGAAAAAATAATCGGCCGTACGATGAAGATCATGTACAGTTATGTTGGGAATTTGACGGCGATCCTTAAACTTCTCTCTCTTCTCCTCAGACAACCTTGGTAGCGCAGAGAGAGAGAAAAAAACAAGAAAGAGGAAGATCATCGTCTGGCAAAAAAGGGGTTCGTTTCTTTTTGATTCTTGATCCGAACCCTTCTCTTAATTTTCTCCAAATTCCTTTCAAATTTCAACCCAGATTAAGAAGAAAGTTTGTTTTTTTGGAATGATTTGTAAGTTATTTGGAGAGGAAGTTTGAATCTTTGAAAGTGTGGGGTTCAGATTTTTGAATGGAAGAAATGGAAATGGATAGCGTTGAGTGTGTATCATTAATGGATGGTGTTGAAGATGAAGAGATCCAATCTTCTATTGCATCTCATCAATACCCTTTAGGAAAGCCTAATAACATTCTTTCTGCCGGAAATGTCCCTACTAGTGTACATGAATTGCTTGAATGCCCTGTTTGTACAAATTCTATGTACCCACCAATTCACCAGGTTGGTTTGTTTGTTCTCTTTACTTTTTTGAAAATTTTATTGGGTTTTTGATTGATTTGATGGATTGCTTTTGTTTTGTTTGATTAGAAGGTTTTTGAGCATTGGTGTGGTTGTTATCATTTTTGGTTCCTGGGTTTAGAGGGCTTTGAGGGAAAAAATGAAGTCTTTTGTGTAATTTATTGTGTTGGGTGTTACCTTAATTGGAAAGGACTTGCTAATTTGGAGATGACAAGGAACATCGTATGACATTGAATTCTAGTTCTTCGTTTATATAGGCTCGTCCGATTTTGTCAGGGTAAGACTGTGGTTTTCAACACTATTGACGAATTGGATGCCACTGGTACAGTATGTTAAGGGATGGTCTCTTGTTGTTAGAATGCGAACTTCATTTATGAGTTAATCACTTCAAAGCTGACTGCTTTGGGACTTACATGGGCTTGTTTTGGCTCTCTTGAGGGGGTGCTCGGAAAGTTTTTGATGCAAACTGAAGCATTATAATATGATTATGGTGTAGCAAGGCTAACGGAATCATCTGCTATTATTTGTTTGACTTTTTTATCAATTGCATAAGGCAGAAAAGTTGTTGAAGATGAGTGCAGACAATGTTGTGCTTTTCTTATTGAAATACATTGTTACTGTTTTGGAGAATTACAGAAACTAATTCTGAGAGTTTTGTGATTGGTTACCTTAAAATTTGACAAATCAAAGAACAATTTGCTGCTTGTGGAATCCACAGATTGTCCTTATTTTGTTTCGGCTGTGATTCAAATCTTTATGAGGAGATGAATTTAGTAACTTGAAAGACAATGTTCGCTCTATGTAATGAGACTTAATATAGAAACACTATGGGGATATGCACTTAACATTCTATGAGCTTTCCTACTTCAGGTTATAGAAGGACTTATTAGAACAATTAATTGGATTATACTATTTCATTGAGCAACGTCTTGATCTTGAATGGTCCTTCCTAGGTCCTGCATTTGGCATCCGATTATATGATACTATCATAAATACCTTATTGAATATCAAGGAAGAAGGTAAGGTTATTTAAAAGGACCCCTCCATGAAGGTATGTTGAACAAGTTGAGCATAGAAAGAAAATATAACACTGGTCTAGAATTTGGTTTTGTAGATTACTTACTGAGTCCTGTCCTTGAAACGTATTTTGGAGTTCATTTTGTTGTTGAGTTTAGCTTGGGCTGCCTGTAGTTCTTGGAGTAGATTAAATTGGTGTAGCCACATTCGATAGTGTCTACATATTGACTAGGATAGTCGGTATAAAATAGTGTGGTCATTTGGATGAAAGGAGGATATCTGAAAGATAGCACCATAGTGAGGGACACGGTTCATTGGGTTGTAAGTTGATGTCCCATAATTACTAGTATTCTGAATTAATAACAACATATCCTGATTTTGTCCAGCCTTTTGAAATAATATTCGATTAAATTTGGCCTCGAGACAAGTAAGTGCGTAAATTATAAGAAATTATCCTCAGCTTTGGATAGTAATCCTACATTGGAGGGATTGCTTATCTAAATTTAGTCCCAAGTTGAAGATTTATCACAGAAGACGGGCTAATTTTTTTCCTACTTTAATCCAGCCCTTTAAAGGCTATGAAGTGAATCCTGAAGCAGGAGAGCACCCTAGAGTGTGGCTGGTCAATGAAGTGGGTTAGGTCTTAATTAGGTTCCAACCCTAGAGGAGGCAATAAGACTAGGTCTTCCTATTTGTCCTGGCCTTGGTAAACAGCGTTACTGGTACCTGTGTTTGTAGAAGGTAGCAGGTACTCTGTAGAATTAGTCAAGGTGTGTGCTAATTGGCCTAGACGCTGCATTTATCCAAAAGAAAAAAAAAAGCATAGGAAGGAGGCAAAACAAACATTTTTGAAAATCCTTGATGCATATGTAATAATTAAAATCTTGTAAAAATGATTGAAGTTACTTAGTGGTCGTACATTGCTGGACAAGGTGTAGGACTTGTCCTCGAGTGAGGGTAGATAATCCAATATGGCCTTCCAGGAAATAGTCGATGCCACCAGGGATTATTTAATCAGATACCCCTCCATTCACTTTTACTTGTCCACAATGAATTTTGCACTTCTTTTTAGATAATAATAAATGGAGTGCATATTTTACTATAGTATCTTGAAAAAGGATTTGGATAATAAGTGGTAATGGAGAGACAGGAAAAAACCCTCCCCAAAAAAGCCACAAGCCCTTTCCTACCCCCATCCCCCCCCCAGCTAATCGCCCCCATCCTTTTTAAAAAGGAAAAAAAGATTGTCTTTCTCTTGATATGCTAAAGTTAAGTAAAAGTAAAAAAAAAAAATTTAGTATAGACTATAGTAGACAAGTAAAAGTGAACAGAGGGAGTTGTAGACATTTCTTATTTGGGTAAATCATGTCCTCTTTAGAATTGGTTAATACCTTTCTATCAAAAAGGAGAAAAATGGATAATGCCTTATGTCGTTAGAAGCTAGGAACTTCATAACAGAAAATGGACAATTCCTTTTCTTTTCATTTTAGTGAGTAGCACTTAAGTCAATTCGATACATTCTTGGGGATATATTTTAGGTGACTCCTTTTGACTGCATCATTCTCCACCACACATTTACAAGCAAATGGATGAGCACAATTTCATATCATCAATCTTATCTATGTGCAAGTGATTGTTTTGGAACATGGCGTTCTACATCATATAGTAAATGTCACGACCCAAAATCAAGGGAAGCCGACTGGCACCCCCCCCCCACATTTACCCTCCTATGTGAGCGAACCCCACCATCTAAACTTAACATTTAAGATATATAACGAAAAATTAAGTGCGGAGACTTAAAACTCATTATAAACAATCAATACTATATTATTATTATCCCAAAACTGGCAACCGGAGTCATCATCACAAGAACATCATCTCAAATACTGAATAAGAAGTCTAAGAACAAAAATAACTAAAAAGCTTAGTCCAGTTGAGGAAGTTCAAGGCATCAAGACTTGAAGAAAGAAAAAGACACAGTCCAAGCTAGGACGAATTAGCTCACCCTGAATTCCGATGAAGTGAAGACTGGCTAGATCTGCTGTTGAGTGAAGTTGACAGAAGTTGCTGCATTACACAAAGAACAAAGAGGAAAACATGAAAGTAGGGGTGGTCAGACAACACACGTACTGAGTAGATATCATCGGCCAACTCAAATAGGGAACAGTATTTATCTCAATATAAGTAAATCAGTACAATACTAAAAGTAGCTATATACCAACATGAATTCATCAATAAACTACAACCGAGTTGCACCATGAGGACCAAGCCTCAATACCATTACTCGTTTGCGGAATAAGTTTATTAGATTGAGTATATTCATTATCTTCAAGATCATTATCTTTCTTCCTTCTTGTGTCGGGTACGTGGAAACTCCGATCCTCTATTCTGATTCTGGTCGCCGGAACGTGGCACTCCGATCCTCAGATTCTAATCCTGGTACCGGAAACGTGGCACCGATCCATATTCTATACTGGTGCGGAACGTGACACTGATCCTCATATTATATCCTGGTGTACCGGAAAGTGGCCACCCGATCCATATACTATCCTCGTCCTGGTGTCGGAAACGTGACACTCCGATCCTCATATTCTTATCCTCGGGTACAGGAACGTGGCACCCGATCCATATTTCTACTACTGGAGGTCGGAACGTGACACTCCGATACTCATATTCTATCCTGTAACCGGAACGTGGCACCCGAGATCCTCCATATTCATTCTATCCTACGGACCGGAACGTGGCACCCGATCCCTTAATTGCATCAAGCTGCTTTCCATACTAGGCATTCATTCATTTATATAATATATCAAGTGAATTAGGGTTCTTTAAGATGTTGGGATTCAATCGCTTCACATGCTTTGTTATTCATCACAATTTTATAATAATAATCATGCAAGAATAAAACTTAAGCACATAGCAGGGTGTACAAGATTATCAACACCATAATATTAACCTATTAAGAGTTCACTACGATATCGTAACAATAACCATAACCTTACCTCCACCGAAGAAGTGAATCCAACAAGCTTCTTCTCAAAATCCTTGCTATCCTCTTTGTCTTCTCCTCGTGATCGATTCTCTCGATCTCTTTGCTGTGTCTTTCTGTTCCTGTTCTTGCAACCCTCTTTCTGTTACCCTAATTAATATATAAACTTAAGAATAAAATAACGATGGCAATATAACCCTAATTAACTAAGGGTTACCTCTTTAACCCCAAAGTAATTAGACTATTAACATTAGCCCTCTAACTTTATAATTAAAGCAGGAATAGTCAAAAAAACGTCCATTAAAAACAGTGTTGTAAAGAAATCCCGACCCAGACTGGGAGTGCGCAACCTGCGACGGCCGTCGTGCTTTGCGACGGTCCGTACTGCAGGTCGTCGCCAACGTCAGGGGTGGTTTTCCACCGAAAAGGACTCCGTGACGGTCCGTCACACCTGTGACGTCCGTCCTTTGCCATTTGTCATGGACGTTGCAGAGAGTCGATTTTCATACCACAATTTCACGATTTTCTAAGTGTATGGGAAGGACAACCTCCTCGACGGGCAGTCGTGCACTATGACGAGTCCGTCGTTAAATCCGTCTCGTCCCAGCCAGTTTTTCAAGAATAACATTTGTTGCATCCAAAAACGACCAAACAGGTCGTTACAGTAAATTTATTCTCCTGTAAAAACCAGATGGTTGGCCTTCCACATACAAAGATAAAAAGCAAAATAATAATAATAATGGATCTTTTCTTGCCCGAAATATTCTGTGCCTAAATTTGAGAGCTGTTTGTTCTTCTAATACTAAGTGCTACCTTTTCGCTTTGATATTTATTATGATTGCCATATGAAGGCTTAGAATATTGCCAGTTAGAGCTACATCAGATAGAAAGGAGGTGTATGTGCCAAGTGAAGGCAGTGTTGTATAACTACTGAGGGGTGATATTTGCTTTCTCCTTTTGCCAAGTTTTCAGTCATCTATGCATGTCTTCCATATGGTTTTCCTTGATGCATGAACTCGTTGTAGATGTGTTGAAAATACTTTGTGGAACTGGCTAGTTCAACTGATAAGCTTTGATATGTATAAACTTTAATTCATATTGTTCATTTAGTCTTTGCATTTTAACTCCATCTAAATGGGCTTAAATTAGTCAGTTGAAAATTTGTTTGTTTTTGCAGTGTCACAATGGGCACACACTTTGTTCTACCTGCAAAACAAGGGTGCACAATAGATGTCCGACATGCAGACAAGAGCTTGGTGATATAAGGTGTTTAGCGTTAGAGAAGGTTGCAGAGTCACTTGAACTGCCTTGCAAATATTTTTCTTTGGGGTGCCCAGAAATATTCCCATATTACAGCAAACTTAAGCATGAAACATTGTGCAATTTTAGACCTTACAGTTGCCCATATGCTGGGTCAGAGTGCTCAGTGACCGGGGACATCCCTTATTTGGTTACACATTTAAGAGATGACCACAAAGTGGATATGCACACGGGATGCACGTTCAACCATCGTTATGTGAAGTCTAATCCTCGTGAAGTAGAAAATGCAACATGGATGTTGACGGTAACTCCAGCATCTTCTTATATTATTGGAATTAAATGATAGCTGGCATCAAGTAACTTTTTTGTTTGTTGCTGTCTAATGATTAATGTGATTGCTGTTTAAGTTCACAGTAACCACCCCAGTGCCATAAAATAAACTTGCAACAAGTATATGGATGAATTATTGACAAGGGAACAGTTGGATGCCAACATATGCTATGTCGTCCCTTGTGTTCTTGAAATAAGTGCTTTATTTCATAGTCCAAATGTTCTCTCTTTTTCCTTTTGTTTTGTCATAATACGTCCTGGATTAGAAGGAAAAAAAACACGTCCTCTGTTCATGTCTTTTTTCTTAGTAGGTCAATCTTGCTACATTTTTTTTAATCAATCTATATTTTTGATGGCATCCATTTGAGCATAATATAGATATACAGAGATTATTGTAATGAAGACCTTATGGCCATTATATTCTGTCCTGTCATTTTCAATCTGTTTTGGAAAAGCTTCTGTTTTCAAATTATAAACAAGAATTTTCTCTTATAATGTCAAAGGATGCTAGAACAATTTGCTTTGACCGATTCTAATATGAGAAATGTCGTGATGAGTTTTTGACGCATGCTTTTGGTTGAGTTTTTGAGTCCCTCGGCATCTACTTGCAGCATGCATTCTGTACAATGTATGTATGTGCGCGCTCCTTCCAAGACTGTAGGATTTCGAAATACTTGTATCTCATTCATGCTTTTGTTGAAGTATGTTCTCACAGCAACTTCATCTATCGACAGACTTTTGTTGCTCCTTTGTCAGGTCTTCCATTGTTTTGGGCAATATTTCTGTCTCCATTTTGAGGCCTTCCAGCTTGGCGTTGCCCCTGTTTATATGGCATTTTTACGATTCATGGGTGATGAAACGGATGCACGTAATTACAGCTACAGTCTAGAGGTAGGAGGAAATGGTAGAAAACTCATATGGGAGGGTACCCCAAGAAGTATCCGAGATAGTCATCGCAAAGTCAGGGACAGTCATGATGGTCTTATAATCCAGCGTAACATGGCACTTTTCTTTTCCGGTGGTGACCGGAAAGAACTGAAACTTCGAGTTACTGGAAGGATATGGAAGGAACAACAAAAAATCTAGAAAAATGCATTGTAAATCACGCGTTCGGGTGTCTTGCATATACCACAAATGGACGGTCTATTGCCAATTCAGGACTAAGGTTTCACATTAGCTTTTGTCGGCTTCGTGACTTCAATTCTTTCTTGTATGTAATATGTGAATGTGATGATGGCAGTGTATAGGACAGCACTATGTGTTTGTTGGATTATTGAGGAAGAACCTTGTTGTCTGACCATGTACTAGGAGCCTTTTTTTACTTCTATCAATTGTTAATAACCATCTTTACTCGATAATTATATTCCTCATCAAATCATAAATTGTTTAAACTGACTAAGCAGTAGCGTGTCCTTCTGTTTTTTCGACCTAGAGATATGTTACCTATTTAGTTTGGTATTATGATTTGTAATATCAAGTTTTAAATATTTATGTTGGGTGATGTTCCAACATTACAAATTAAATTAAGCTATCTAAAAACATCAAATCTTGGTCTTAGCTCTTACGTCATATAAGATTTTGATCTAACAGTGACATTAAACTAATAAATATTATTTTGCTACAAATTTCAATAGATTTTATCATTACTTGTTGCCAACTTGTAATATAATAAGGTATCCCAGTTATTGGCAACCGTGAACTTATTATAAAAGCAAATAAATAATGAATAAATGTCAACGAGCAAATTTTATACTTGTACTATTTTGTTACCTGCCTTTTAATTTAATTTCTAATTAGAGATGTGACCACATTTTGATAAGTAGTACATGAATTTTACGGAAGACAAAAAGTCAAATTGATTCGAAGAAAACATGGCAATGTTTTATTATTATCCTTATTAGTTCATGTTTAACTTAATACTTAGTAACAGATGGAATAATAATTTTTATATTATTTTTAATTATTATAAGTCATCTTACTCGATTCAAAAATCAACGAATTGAAAATAACTATATATATATAATAATAAATTATTTCTTTATTTTCCAAAGCCGAAAAAATATATATATTACATTTATTTGTTAGTTATTAGTAGGCTAAAGAATGAGTCGAGGGCCTAAAGGGTTAAAAAATGTTAACAAAAAATTCCAAAACGTTATATGAAATTTCTTTGACCAAAAGGCAAAATCGCTTCTTGCGAAGTAAGATTTGTCCACTGAAAACAGCAAAATCGCTGCTATAGCCGCGACTTGTAAATTTGCTTTTTTTTTTAAAAAAAAAAAAAATTAGAACAAAATCGTCCCTCGGGAGCGCTTTTTCAAAATAAAACTTTTTTTTTAATATTTTGTTGATATGTCGCTGGCTTTAGGCAAGCGAATTGTGTATAATTTTTTTTAATTATCTTTTTTGTTTTTTTTTAATAAAAAAAAGTTTAAATAAATTTTTAAATCAATAGCTGCCAAGCAATGATTTTGTAATTAATTTTTTGTTGAGGAAAAAAAAAATAAATAAATCGCTGCATTTTTGTAGTGAGTTAATTTTTAAAAATTAAAAAAGACAATAATTAAAAAGTGCAGCAATGAATTTTAAAAAAAAGAGTTTGTGTCATGTAAACGGGGGTAAATTAAAAAAAGCAAAAAAAAAATAAAACATTAAGGGGAAAGTCGCTGCTAAGCAGCGACTTACTTAAAAAGGTATACAAAAAAAATTTTGAACATTGAAATCGCTCCATCGGGCCGATTTTGTTTTAATTTATTTTTCAAATTAAACAAAATCGCTGCTATAGCAGCGATTTTGTTTTTTTCCAATGGACAAAATCGCTACTTTCGCGAGCGATTTGCCCTTGTGGTTTAAAAAAAATTTCATCTACCGTTTTTTGAATTTTTGTTGTTAACAATTTTTTACCGTTAGGCTTAGGACTCGGATAAATAAATAGTATTTCACAATCCCTATTTGAAAACGAGTTGGAAGGATAGGGATTACAAGTGTCATCTACGAGACAATATATGCAGCCAAACGTGATGTACTTCTTCTTTTAAATTAATTATTTTCCTCGAATCCAATTTATATTTAAAATATGATAATATGTATTTATTGTATTGCTTATAAACTAAAATATAGATTTTTTTTCATTACAAAAATTTACGGTAGCCTTTCGTTTATTATTAATGGGTTGTTTGTAATTATATAAATAAATATTTATGAATTATTGTGCCATTACAATTTTTTTAAAAGAGCAAATCTTTTTTAGCTTTCTTTGGGAAATGTGATTGATAAGGGAGAATCCTACTGATAGTGAGAATTGTCATCAGATACATTAAAACAATTTTATTTTTTTAAAACTTCACAAAGAAGATAATCTTGTTGGGAAATAAAATAATAATAATAATAATAATATATACTTTTATTATTTAATAAACTAGTAATTTTGAAAATGAGATGAATATTACTACAATAATATATACATATAAGTGCATACAAGGGCGAGCACACAGGTAAATCAGGAGGTTCACCATATATATAAGGTAACATTTCTGTATTTATGTGAATATATATATTTTGAACACTCAATAACAAGGAAAGTGAGATAGTCTAGTGGTAAGTTTCTTTGAAACCATGCGTGTCGTTTGGGGTTTGAATCTGTTGTTGTAACGAACGTCTTAGTCGTTCTGAGCAGCCAAATTTTTTATTTCTGGGAAAGAAAATTTGGCTGAATAGTCGACGGATCCCACGATTGGATGGACCGTCATAGGGCCGACGGACCGTCGAAGGGTTCTCGTTCCAAAACAATTAGAATTTAAAATTTTTGGGTACTGAGATCGGACTCTATGAACGTCACGAGGGGGGCAGGACGGACCGTCTCAGGCATGAGGGTCGTTCACAGACTCTTTAAGTAATAAATTGGAGTCTCTAAATTTGTGACGGAAGCAGCAGGACGGGGGGGGACAGTCGCCGGCACGACGGGCTCACAGGCTGGCGTACCCCGGATGGGTCGGATTTCTGTTGTTCAATATTTTAAGGGCGTTCTGGATATTACTTGCTTCTAATTATAAAGGAGTGGGTAATGTTAAATTCAATTACTTGGGGATTGTAAAAGAGATAACCTGGAAACAAGTAGTGGGGGTATTTTATCATCTTTTATACGTAATGTATATGCTCATTAGGGTAAAAGAAAAAGGGGTTTGACTAAGAAAAATAGAAAGAAAAAAAGAGGGAGGAAAGGAAACGATCGGAGAGGAGAGAGGAAGAACGCCAGCTTTGGAAGATAGCTTGTTGATCGCGATTCTTCGGTGGAGTTAGGTTATGGTTTAGCTATTCATAGTAAACTCTTCTACGAATGACATTGTCTTGGGTAGTATTGTAAAATTCTTCTATGATGCTTAATTGGTGGATGCATGAGTGTTTATATATACTTGTGATTTTGAAACTAGCTGATGAGGCTGTTGAATCTTCATCCTAAATTTACTGTAATGATGATTGCCTTGGGATAAAGAAGGCTTGAGAACTAATAGTAATGAGATGAGAGGATCGGGTGTCCGTTCCGACACAGGGATAGTAATAGAGGATCGGGTGTCACGTTTCGACACCAGGATAGTATATGGATCGGGTTCACGTTCCGGGCACCAGGATGTATATGGACCGGGATTTGTACCGTTCGGCACAGGATAGTATAGGGATCGAGTGGCACGTTCGGCAACAGGATAGTATAGGATCGGGTGTCACGGTCCGGAACCAGGATAGTGTGTGGTCGGAGGTAACGTACCGACACGAGAGGGATAAAGTAATGGAATCTTGAAATATTTAATAGGACTAAATCCAAAGAACATGGTTTCCCAAAAGAGTATGGTTATGGAGGCTTGTGAGTATCATGGATGGGTTGGTTGTTATAAATATTTTATACTTGTTGCTATCACATGCTAAGAATTATTAGTTGATTTTATGATATGATTGAAATATATTGCTACCTTCTATTTTGAGTTTGGCCGATGATACCTTACTCAGTAGTGTTTGTACTGACCCCTCTTGTAATGTTTTTCTTTGGTTAGTTGTGGAGTGCAGCAAACGTTACATCGTCTTCAACTCAACCGCACACTCTAGTCAGTCTTTCATAACGTCGGACAAGGGTGAATGTTAACGTTTCTAGCTTGGCGGGATCTTCTCTCAGGTCTTGATTGCCTTTAATTCCGCAGGATCTAGCTTGTTTATTATTTTAGTTTTCCTAGATTTCTTAGATTTAGTATTTTGAGATAAGGGTTTTTGTGGTGGTGATGACGGCCAGATAGGGGATTGATAAGTATTAATTTGAGAAGTAAGTTATTTAATGATTCTGTCAATGAGTTTTAAGTCTTCCGCATTATATTGGTTATTTATGGTTGTTCGCTCACATAGTAGATAAGTGTGGGGTGCCACTCGCGGGCTGTTTTGGGTCAGGGGACAGAATCCCCTTGGCTAGCATTTTTACTTTTTTAGTATTCAATTTTGTTTAAGTTCAGGTCTGTTTTGAGTATTTTTATTATTTTTTAATCATAAAAAACATGTTTTTTAAAGTGTGGTCTTACAATCCAAAAAAAAATTCAAAAAATCACATTCCTTCAAATAAAAAAGTAAGAAGATTTGTTGGATGTGGTTACACGTTTAGTACTTTTTATTTTCGGAACAACCACTCTGAATTCCAAAAAAAATTCAAAAATCACATTCCTTCAAAAAAAAAAGAAGAAGATTTGTTGGATTGTGTACACGTTTATACTTTTATTTTCGAACCCTCTGAATGAAAATCCTAGGTACGTCATTGAGTGCATAACATTAATACTTGAGTGGTGCTAGACACTGTCCTAAGAAACTATTTCAACAGTGTAAAATATTTCTCCAAGATTAAACAAACACTTCTCTTTCTTAAATAGAGGTTACAACTTACAAGACTCAACAAATTAATTACATCAGCAAGTTATTAGGGGATACTCCATCCGTCCACTTTTATTTGTCATGTTGCATTTTTAAAAGTCAATTTGACTGATTTTCAAAGTTAAATTAGATTACATTAATTCTTTATTTTAAATAAACAATTTAGATATTCATAAACTATACGAAAAGTAGTACAAATTGTAATATTTTGCATATCAATATGATGAAAAAATATCTCTTAGTATGTTAGTCAAAGTTCTTATAGTTGACTCTAAAAATAAAAATTATGACAAAAAATAGCGAATGAAGAAAATATAAAATTACTGTTGATTAAAATAAGTAGGGAAAATTTTCAAAATAGCAATATTTTAGCTTTTTAGTGGGGTTCCTTAGAAACAGTTTCATTATTTATTAAAAATGTCATTATTTTAGTTTGTTAAGGAATTATTTATTTATTCTTATTATTTTGAAAAGAATAACGATAATTAATAACAAAATAGAAAAAATCATGGAACAAAAGTATATTTTTTTTAATTTGATAAAATATAATTAATTAATAACAGAATGGAGAAAATTACGGAAAATAATATTAATTTTTGAATTTAAAGTTACGTTATCATAATTGCTAATCATAATTTTAGTTTAACTTTAAGTAAACATAATTTTTTTCCCTATTACTCTTAAGCCTTTTTAATCTTTTATTTTTGGGATTATAATTTGCAAAATTTCTTTTCTACTATACGTGTTTGGTTCCATAATCGACATAACTTTTTTCTCCCTTATTCCTCAAATTTACAATATTAATTTTTAATACTTTCATTGAAAATACTGAATCTATGTAGAATTGAAGTCGATCGATTCAAGATTTTTGCGGGCAGTGCAAAAGATTTTAGAATGAAAAAATAAAAAAGAATTACAAAATTTGTTGACAAACAAAGTGAGATTGAATACAAATTGAACACAAAAAATCTAAAACTTATTGGCATACATTTCCAAAACTTGTTTGCATAGAAAGTGAAAATGAAATACAAAATGATATTGAAATACAAAGTGAGCACAAAAAGAAATACAAAAACTTGTTGGCATAGAAAGTGAGAATGAAATACAAAGTGACACTGAAATACAGAGTGGCACAAAAAAAATATAAATTTTTTTGGCATATAGTTAAGGAACGAATAAAAAAAAAAAGAAATATAAAATTAATATGAGGCTAATTTAAAAAGTATACAAAATTATGTAAAACTATTTATCTACTCTCTCTATACTATAATCAAAATTAACATATAATTAATTGAAATGATACACCTAACCAATTATATTCAAGTTTATTTTAAAAAAAAAAAACTCAAAGTTTTCGAAAAACCACATAAATTTTATAATGAATACAAAATGCAATAGACCATCAAAACACTAACGAATACAATATGACAATTTAAATACAAAATGCAACATACCATAAAGTTATTCTTCACCATTATGATCTTCAACAATTTCATCAACTTCTTTGGCACCCATAATTTTTTTTTTAACTGTTGATTTCATTAGTCGGGTAGGATCATGTTGAAATTCAGACTTTTCCTCTTCACAATTGGATCTACACCATGATCCATGATTTTAAAAAGAAAATAAAAATAAAAATTTCAGTAAATAAACGAAACTACTTTTGCCAATAAAAAATTTCTTGAATTTGACTAGATATTTTGTTGAACAATTTGAAAAAACCTTGAAAAAAGAGGAGTTAAGAAACATGAAAGGTGGGGAAGAGAATGTGAAATATGAAGAAAAAAGGTTAATGATAGTGGTTTTATTATTATTTTTTTCATGTTTTGATAAATAAAGATTTAAATAATAAAATCTAGATACAAAGTATTTTTTAAAATATTGTCATTTTAACATTTTAGATAAATATTTTAAAGTATTGTTATTTTAACTAATTATACTTAATTGTTAATTTTTCTAGATAAATATAACTAAAAAGGGAGAGTGGAAATTGTGAGTGAAAAAAGAATTAAATATTTTTTTTTTTGATAAAAATACACTACCACACATTTTAAAATGTTAAATTCAAGTTATAAACAACTTTTTAATAATACACTGACTTTAGCATATTATTATAATTATAACATATCAAGAAATAATATATTATTCTCATTACGTTTTTAAAATAATAATTAACTTATTTAAATAATTCATTACCTTTTTTAAACCAAATGTATTGAATTAAATTTATTATTTTTAGTTACCTTTTTTAAACAAAATCTTAATTAATGTAATTTAAATTAAATATTATATATTACCATTTTTTAAAATAACTTAAAATAATAGGGATTTTATCAAAATCTTACAACAATTACAGTTTTTAAAAATAAAAATGTTAACGTTTCTAAAAAAATAAATACTTTATATTCCACACTTTGTGTTCTTCCCAACTCTTTTCAAAATCATTACTCTGCAACGCCTATCAAAACTGTTCACCAAAATTCGCACAACGACGCCTAATTTTTATTTCATTTCATCACACATTCACACCAAATTTTTCTCTCAATCACTTCCCTCTTAACAGTCTTCTTCAAAGAATTCTCAAATAGTTGCATTCAAATCTGTCTTTTTAGAACTCATCTTCAACTCTTGCGATAACAAACTGTACATGTCGAAAAGAGGCAACGAACCCCGAAAAAAGTAGAAGATTGAATGAAGAAGCAATTTCAGGACGATTTTCATGCTCACTTTCAAATTTTATCACAAACAATCTCAACCTTCATCTGTAAAGTTAAATCAGATCAGGGAAATCACAATAGAAAAAAAAACAAAACACACATCCAAAGGAACACGAGAAGAAGAGAAAAAGGGAAAGAAAAAGAAAAAAAGTAGATGAATCTGAGAAAGGAACGAAAGAAAGAGAAATAAGAGTAAGGAACAGAAATCAGGAATCATCAAATTCTGAATCTGATTTTGTCGAAGATTTTGATAAAATCGAAATCCAAAAAACCAAGAGCATCGAAATCGATACTTCACATTTACAGCAGAAGAAGAAACATTAACCCAAAAAAAGTGTCAAGCTAGTAAAGTTAATGTTTTAAAAACTTTTTTATGTTCTGTTATTTTTATTTTCTCATGTGTATTCTTATGTGTATAAAAATAGTTACAATAATAAATTTAATGTAAATAAATAAGTATGAATTGTGTATATGTTCATTATATGAAATTAACAGATTTCTTTCTTCATATTACAATCTCAATTGCTGAAACATGTGATTTTTAGTGATCACATGTAGAATTAATGTATGATAACTGTATGAAATTGTGTATATTCACTGTATGAATTTGTATGAATCCACTGTATGACCACTGTATTATAAAATTTGTATGAATTTTTTGTATCAAGTTTTTTGATACTGTTGATATTATTCCATATAGTATATACTTTATTGTTTTGATTTGTTATTTTGGTGTTGAATATCTTGTGTAATGAAACATGTTGTACGTTTGTTTGAAATGTGTAGATTATATTGTATTATGTTTTGTATACTATGTGTATGAATTATGTTTTTTTCATTCAGCAATATTATGTTTGTACTTTGTTTAATTGTGTTGATTCACTGCATTAATGTTTTGTTATACTATGTTATGAATTATGTATTTTTTTAATATTAATGTTGTAATTGTTGTTTTGAATTGTGTTGATTAACTGCATTATGTTTTGTATACTATGTGATGAATATGTGTATGATTAATGTTTTAATGTTTAACAATTTTTTTGGAGAGGAAGACACAAACACATTTGTCTTCATGTATTAAACATGAATGTGGTTTGCGGATTTGTTGACCTTTTTAGGCAAGATAAGTTTTCATCAACAATTCCCTAGATAAACAAACCTTTTGATTTTTTTTTATAATTTGCATACATTAATCCAATGTCAATTGTTGAGACACTTATTTATAATGGGGAATGAAAATGTTAGGGATGACATGTTTGTCTTAATTAAAGGTAAAGAGTTACGTTTCGGGTTAAAGAGTTTTTTTCTATAAACTGGTTTGAAATGTGAACCTGTTTCTGTAGTTTGATCAAAAACTGAAAATTTTATTTTTAACAGTATGCACCATTTAACACATCATTTTCGTTTTATGTACACATCAAAATACATTAATATTACAAATATTTATTAGTAAGAAAACACGAATCTGATCAAAAAAAACCTATATCAATTTACATATTCATATAACATGGGGAAAAAATCGACACATTATTAAATATTAAAAAAAACTAACCTTATGAATTTCATTTGCCACCATGTTTAATTAAAATTGCACAATTTTCTTTCGTTCTCCATTAAAATCAACTCAACTTTTTCAAAACAAACTTCAATTTAGTTGTTTTTTTTTTAAAAAATGATAAATATGACAGAATTCGATAAGAATACTAGTTCAATTGTCTGGAAAAAAAGATGATAACTTTATGGAAAAAGATAGACAAGAATACAATTTTTTAGTAAAAAAAATCAAAAATACTTACCATTACAAATAAGATTGAGATATATAAGGTGCATATCTATAGTAATATATTTTTTAAAAATCCCTTAAAAGGTGCACATTTTGTTTCTCAGTTTAATAAACATACTACATTCAATGGAAATTATCCATTTAATTAATCAGGTTTTTTATTTAATTTATTTTTAGTCCTAAGTTTTACAGAAAAAAATAAATATTTATCAATATTTTAATTAAAAAAATGCTATAAAGTTGATTATATTTTAAATATTAATCGAATGCAATCAAACTCTTATACCATAACTTGAGAATAGGCCTACATACTATTACCATAATTTACACTTACACTTTTTTTTTTTTTTGTATCCAATGCAAAAATTGAGGGGACTATACTTTCATAGTAGAATACACTCACTGCACTTGACCTAGCCTCTTAGAAGAACCGTGTCGTGGGGTCCTACAACAATAATCAAATGCCACTAATAACATAAGACAAGTGAATTATTTGAAAGGATGACAAGATTTATCATTTTTTTTAACAATATATTTCTTAATAAATTTTTGGCTTTTCCAAATACATTTCTTAAAATAATTTTTTGTATTAAAACATTTTGCTGACAACTCATTATATTTATTAAAGATTATCAAGCATCTCCATGTAATCTGAGACTAAAAGAATAACATCTGTTAATATATTTATATTTTTTGTTTTATTATTATTAATATATATCACATGTTTAAGTTTCACGATTTTCATATCTAATCAAATATCCCTCACAGATGAAGTAGTATATTTTAAGAGGATTAATTATTATTAGACGGTCCATTAACAATCGTGGGGTGGGGATGCGTCTTTGGGGTGGGCCTTTTCAACCAAAAAGAAGGGGGGAATCTTATTTGAAAGAGGTTAGATTGAATGTGGTAGGCGAGGACATGGGTCCGGTCTTGGTTTCTTTTTTGTGGCGAGCACTGGTCTAAGATGTGTGTTAATTGTGGGGGGGGTTGGTGGGGGGGCGATTGTGTGAAACGACCTTTGTTAATTATAGGGGCCGGAAATGGGATAGCTTTTGTGAAGAGTAGGTGGGGTAAAAAGGCAGTGAGGGTGTATTATTAGTATAGTAGGTGTGTGAGGGTAGGTGGATATGGTATACGTCGAAACCGGGAGAGCGGGCGATCGACCAACGTTATTGCCAACAGGGCTGAAAACTTTGAATTGGGTCAACGTATTCAGTATCTTTTTTGTTAGGCAGAAAGCGAAGTTTCGAAAGCTCATCAACTTTGACCAATAAAAAAAAAAGCAATCCCTCGGGTCAGAAAAATATTTTTTTGGTGCTGGGGGGGTTCTTTTTTATGGTTATTTTAAAAATAGTGATTCCTTTTTTAATTTGGACGATATTAATTGTTAGAGGTTTTTTTCACAGACAGGTTTAAATTACAACATAAAATATTTTGTGATAGATTTAAATAATTTAAATTTTTGGGAATCACCAGACATTAAAAAAAATGTCTTTTTTTAAAAACTCCCGTTTTAATTTAAAATATGGACTACGGGGGTGGTTATGTGTATTTCAAGTTGCAAAGCTAGCACGGGTTCTATCTTTACTTAACAAATCAAATAGGTGATTTACTCAATTAATTGGGTGGGTGATCCTAGCGTTATACAATTGATTCAAAATTTTTGTGTATATATATACCCACACAAATATTTTCAGGTCTCCTCAAAAATCGCATTTTCAGGTGATTTATTTACTTTTGTTGAACTAAAAATGTTGTTTGATTTCTGCATTTGTCCATAGATTCAGTTTGTGATGAGCAATGCGGGTTATTGTGATTCTTGAATTCAATTTTTTTGTTTTCTTGTGTAGATGGCCTTTTCTTGTTTTTTCTCCATAATTTGTCACAGATGTTGGTCAGATTTCTGTAATCTTTTTCCTGGATATAAGGTGCATGTACTGACAGGAGCATTCTTCATTGAAATTTGTGGGTTAGGAATTGTTAAGGACAATACCTATTGTTTTCTCCAATTTGAAATCTTCTCTCAAAATTTTTAAATCCAAAACTTTAAAACTAAGCCCTAAGATTGAAAATTTTGGGTGTGGTTCTGCTTTTAGACTCAATGACGTTCTCTACAGTTGGTCCAGTGTATGAATCTATAGTCACAGAGTGATGTTTAGTCTTTTTTTCCTCTTTGTTATGCTAGGTGGGGCGGGATGGTTTTTTGTACTTTTGTAGAAATTTTGCTATATCTATGGCTTCTATAGTTTGACAATTAAAACTCTGTATTATCCCCCTCTGAATGTGATTAATAATTCGACATAAGAAGTATTATTAATATTTGCTAAATATTGAAATGTCATTGATGAACTAAGTTTGCTCATCTAAATTTATGATGATCATTCATAGTTAAATTGATAAGCCTCTCTACCTACACGGGGCTGATTGTTAGGCTGCTGCTTCTAACTCACTATCTGTCTTGTTTCTGTTAAGTGTGTTAGTGACCTAATCTTAATTGTGGCAGGTGGATTGTTAGATGTAGTCTATCAGGGTCGATATTATACAATCTTTCGCTATTACTATTACTATGTTCTGATGGGCTGCTTTCACTCAAAATCAACACTTCATTACACACCCGGATATGAGGAGCCCACTGTGCTTGCTGCTGAGACACCTTGTGAGTATGAATCATTTAAGAATCTAAGTCATGTTTTGTCATTCTAGTTGAAAGAAAAATGTACTTGTTTCCCAGCTGTCAAGTTCTATAAGTTTAGTTAGATCGCGCATTATATGTCCTTAAAGAAGCAGTCAAGCACCATTTGTATTCCGGAAGATGTAGTATGTATCTTTGCCAATATAGATTATTCTATGCTATGAAAATTCCCCTCCTTTATCAGATAGTTGAAAAGAAGAACTTCAAGGTGTGAGAGGAAAAAAAAACTAGACCTCAGGATAAGGATCACATCCCAAAGGCCTCCAGATCTTAGAAAGTTCATTTAATTTTATAATTAAAAGACTTCCGATAGCATTTCATCCATGAGACTTCAATGACAATAGTTACGGAAAGAAACCACAAATCTTTTTACTATGAAAACCATAATACGATGTCTTCTGAGAACGAGAGGTATGATCTGGTTTGTCAATTTGGTTGATTTACTAGCAATTTTATTGCGTCCATCACTAAATTTGATAGCATGGATGTAAATAACATATAGAAACGTGTATTAGGTTTGATTATCAGTAACCACTTGCTACAATTGCTAATCATTTAGAAACTGTGTTAAAAAATATTGCAGTTACAGTGAGTGAAGTCGAAGCATTATATGAGTTGTTCAAAAGAATAAGCAGCTGCATTATTGATGATGGGCTCATTCATAAGGTATATCTCTGTTGCTTGCAAATAGAAACAGATATAATTTTCCATGTTTTGGTTTCTTAAATGTACTAATTTATTATGGTACTTAGCTTAGTCAATAAGTCTATAATGTGTTATGGCTACCTATTCTAATTCTGGCATTGCCTTCATCAGGAAGAGTTTCAGCTAGCACTCTTCAGGAACCAAAAAATGGAAAATCTGTTTGCAGATAGGGTATGTTTCTCGGACATTTTGTCTTTGCAATGGTCTCTGTAGATGAATCCTGTGCATTGTTGATTAAACAGTTTTGATGCATCAACTCTTATGCTGGAAGTCTACTGCTTCTCTTCCATTTAATTGGATAATTTTAATACTTCTTTTGTCAATTTCCCTGTTTCGTGTTCATCTGAAGTTCTGGATATTGCTTCACTGAGTTTCTTATTATGCAGATATTTGATCTTTTTGATATTAAGCGCAATGGAGTGATTGAGTTCGGGGAATTTGTCCGATCACTGGGTATCTTCCACCCTAATGCACCAGTAGCTGATAAAATGTCATGTATGAAATGAACTTTCTTAGCTTTTATACAATTGATAATGGTGCCTATCACATAGTTCTGATTTCTCACTTTCAGTCTTCAAATGACACACATTATGTATGCCTACTCGTTGACATTGATGTCTCTAGCTTAATATCTTTGCAGTTGCATTCAGATTATATGATCTAAGGCACACTGGTTATATCGAGAGAGAAGAGGTTGGTATCGCAAACTATATATGCATTATGCTACTCTACGCTCTCCTCATCTTGACAATCATTGTTAGGACCCAATATAAACACTCCAGTCTTTTGCTTTAAAATATTTTCCTTTTCCTGAAAAAGAAAAACAATTGGTGATATTACTTTGATTAGAAAAAGCATGTTAACTGAAGGTTATAATCTCTGCGCTGGATGTGTATAATTTGCAGTTGAAAGAGATGGTATTGGCGCTGCTGCATGAATCAGATTTGGTTCTTTCAGATGACGTAGTTGAGATTATTGTAGATGAGGTGAAGACTACACTTTAAAGTTTAAACTATCTTTCACGCCAATTGTCACTTTGTTTGTTCTTTGCTGTTTATTCACACTCTATCTATAACTTGTGTGCCAGACGTTTAGCGATGCCGATACAAAGGGTGATGGGAGGATAGATTCAGAAGAGTGGAAGGAATTTGTTTCAAGAAATCCGTCTCTTCTAAAGAATATGACACTTCCCTATCTGATGTAAGTGTGGGATCAATGTAACTTTAGATTGGCATTGTGTTTTTTAATTGTGATTATCTCGAAGGTGTTCTTTTACTTTTTCTCGCTCCTCTTGAAATGACTATAAGCTGTTTGGATACTTGAAAAACGAAACATAAATTGTTACTACCTGATACTGATGATATGGTAGCCTTGCTGTATTCAGGGATATAACTTTAGCATTCCCCAACTTTGTGATAAGCTCTGAGGTTGATGATTCAGAAATTTAGACTTGTGCGCGTAAATACAAGTCTTTGAAGGTCATGTTAAATAGCCTCTTCCACACCGGTGTTTGGATGATCCAATTCAATACAGTGCAAAGGAGTGCCATAATCAGAAGAATATCAGGTTTTATATTGATTATTTGAGATTCACCAAACAAGATTGAGTTGCTAAAGCAAGAGCTATCCAATGTGATAAAAAGGACAGTATTTAAGGGGCAAATCATGGCTTCTCGGAATGTTCCCATTTGGTTAAGACTTTTTCATGATCAGGCTAGGCTGCTTTTTTTTTAAAAAAAAATAACAGGGGATTGTCCATATTGTAGTTAGTATTAATTTTATTCCAGACCCTTCTTTCTTCCTTTTGTATTCCAGTTTGTAGGCTAGACTTTTGACAGTGGTTGCTGATTTCTTCTTTAATCCAATGATATATCAATTTGATTTAACATCATTTACTATTCATATATATACTTATTCTGGAAGTTGTCAAATGATGCTCAATTGTGGGTCTCCCAGATGGAAACAACTAGTCACCCTTTTGTATTCTTAGTTAAAGAATGTGAGGTTAACACTCTACTTTTGAGTGACAACATCGTAAAATTTTAGATCAGTTGGTTAAGAAAGTTTTGAGTGTCTGCAAGGCTATTATAACCCACGGGTGTGCAAAAACTGTTGGATGTACCTCATGGACTAAGGCACTGAGATGTAAGCAAGCATAGCTCCTTTTTCTAAGATGATAAAACTGAAAGCTGTAATGTGGTGTATATATAAAATCAAGAAAGAAAAACAAATTACATGCACTTACTAAACAATGAAAGCTGTAATCTGGAATATGGTCAGATCACCAATAATGGAGCAAATTCAATTTAGCCACCTATCTTATGGAAATACTATTAATGGGGACATATCATGTTATTCATCATATATTACTGCACAAAACATAATGTTCATTTATACCATTAACTTATTCAGGTACTCAAACCTGCCAAGAACGCCACCCCTGTTGAAGGCAACCACGATGATCCGAAAATGAATTGACCTACAGTGAACTTGCTGGCCTCGTCCGTGGAATTGATCACACGATATCCCGGCCAATTCACCCGTTGTCCCACGGCTGCTCCCGGCCCATAGTTCATATACTCACCATAATACAATGTATCAAGAGCGAAAGTAGCATTCCACTCTAACCAACCGTGTGGGTGTATGTGATCACCCAAGTAAGATAACATGACAACAGTTCGTGAGTAGAGCTTCCATGGTCGGCCTAGATATGTGGGGAAGCTCCCTTTAGATGCCTGGAGGTCAGATGTGGCTATGATTTTGCAAGCATGGATTGAAATGCCAGTGTTTTGATTGGGATCTTTCCTGTTTTGAGCTGTGATGGTGTTCTTTTGAAAGTCCATTGGCTTCCGAGCGTAAATGCTGCAGTTTTGGATGACCACTGCTGCATTACCAAAGATGAAATCAACCGTCCCATAGATATCACACTCGCGATAGAATTGGCGCTGGGAGTGCACGTAGAGCGTGTCTTGGTATCCGATGATGTTGCATCGATAGATCACAGCATGATCAGCACCAATACGAAGAGCTACCGCTTGATGCTTGCCTGGTCCAGCCCAGTTCTGAAATGTAATGTCTCTTGCAATGAATCCAGCTCCAGTTGCCGCTGTACATCAAGAAATCGCACTGTCAAGCCATGATCCAATGTTACAGACAGAGTACTTTTCCTTTTTTTAACATTCAAACTTACAGTGATATACAAAAAATTTTACATAATCATTAATTTAATTTAAAAATTAATCAAACGGATTATCGAAAACGAACCAAAAGAAAGTGACCCACGGGATTAATAAATCTACTCGAGTGGTTAGAGAAAGTGAGTCAAAAGGACATTAACAGTTAGGAGGGGCATGAATATTAATTACTTCACCTCCCAACAACATGTGATTATTTCTTTAAAATATAATAAGCCTACCAAATTACTGGTCACATCGCTATCCCTTGTACTACTTGTCTTCATATTATAGATTTTACAAAAGCCAATCATACCATGGATAAGGATCAAACTATGTGTGTTGCTACTATCATTTTTTGCAGAATGTATTAAGAAACAAATTGGGCGGCTTAACGTCCTTTATATTACCTGAACTAATGTTACTATCCACGCTTCCCAAAATAGGTAAAAACAGTGCTTCCACATTTTAAACATACTATCTAACTTATGCCTTTGACAAAATAATTAACCAATTGAGATAATGGTATTGGTCATATTTATTCCTAACAATTTCATTCCAACATACATTTATTTTCTCCAAACACCAAAATAAAAATAGTAAGATATTTGGAGGGTACGTAGCATACAATTGACTGAGACTTAATTACAAAGTAGCTAAGAATTCAATGACAAAGCCATGTGCTTTCTTATTTCTACTACTGATATGTTAGTACTAAAATTGCCAAAATGAAGAGGGCCGCCCCATGCCCACTGTTTTCAATTTTCCACCACACATTACGATATAGAGTTATAAAAGGCAAATCAAGAGGGAAACATATAACTTGGAGCTAAATCAAGGCACTGGCCTAGCAATGTGACGCTGATGTTTGATTTTAACCAATTTGAATTAGACATATAATAATAATCAAGAGATACGACTAAAATATCACTATATTTTTAAAAATATAGTCAAAAGTGAGTAAATATACCGAAAGACGCGGTATGGAATGTCGTCAGATTCTGTGATACACTTTTGCCACCTGATATTACCGTCTGGCCTTTACCGTCACCTATGAACATTACGTTCGTCTTTTTCCTCCCTACTTTCAGGATATCTTCTTCATACCTGTTATTTTACATGCAAAAAAAAAAAAAAAGATTAAAAAATTAAAATTGTATTTCTTTGATCATTCGAACACACAAAGTAAACTACAATTTGATAAATGCTTTCAGGCTACTAAAATATCGACGACAAAAAAATGAGAAGATCAATGCTATAATTAACTACTGAATACTGAGGCTATCACGTGGGATGTGAACAAAGACAGAGATAAAGTACCATTGATTTGTGAAAAAGCAAAAAAAATTTACCTTCCTGCTTTGACGTAAATTATTATTCTGCGAGAACTGTAATCAGGGAGCTTCTTAATTGCCTCTGCAATTGTCTTGAACGTTCCGTTACCGTCTTTTGAAACAATCATATCTGCTTGAATTGTCGAAACTGGCGCATTAAGTAACTTACGATCCTTCCGTGACAACCATTTCGGGAAATTCTCATTTTTCGCCGACGAAACAGTACTCATTAGTCTCCGCCGACGGTTGTGAATCGGAACTCCAGCGAAATCATCGTTTCCGTTCACGGCAGCGAAAATGGCTAAGCAATTGCTCACCAATTGAGACAAATCCTTCAAATTCGTCGCCATCTGATCCTTCACGTTCCCGCTAACATCAGCGAAACCTTCCGTACACGTGTCCTGGTTAGTGAGCGCAGCGCTCAGCCACGTCTGCACGTCGTTATTGTTACCCGGCGGTGATTTTCCGGCGCCGGGAGCAAAGAGCGTATACGATCGAGATTAGAAGGAAACAGATCTCTAAACAGCTCAATAAGTAACTCTGTAGCGGGACATTGTATGTTTATCCATAACAAGGCTGTTAATATCGGAGGCCATGTAAAACGCCCTGCCGAAACGCTGAAGCGTCGCATTGACGGAAATGTGGACGAGTTCGGCGTCGGAAGCGGTGAGTGCGCCTGGGAATTCATGTAAAGAGTTTAAACAGAGTGTTTTGAAGCGAGTTCGACTACATGTTCGTGAAATTGCCTGACTGGGCTTTATATGAGTCACTGTGGCACCCGTTTTAGCAGTACTCCGCACAGTTACTACAACTGCTGCAGAAATTGCAGAAGCAATTATAAGAATGCTAGAGAAAATGAGCACAATTTTGAGTTTTGACCTTTGATTTGGCACATTCTCTTCAAATTTTGGGAGTATTTCTCGGCGTGAGAGATCTTTAGGCTTGGGTTTTCCAAGCCTGGCGTAGTCCATTTTTGGGTTTTTAAATTTTGGAATACAGTAGTAAAAGAAAAATGCAGTTGCCGACAATAAGTAGAGTGAGCAAATGGAGCCTCGGGGAGGCAAGAATACTGTTTTTTTTGTTGCTATTGTGAGTGTTGGATAGACCGAGGAAAATCATGCATATATATTAGCCGGTGGAACTATGCAAGGGCAGGGGTGGTTGGGTATTTAGATTGCTTTTGACCATGTTTTATTGTGAAATTTAGAAAAAAAATAGTTTTTTATTTTTAAAATGAAAAAATAATATTTGAAAAGTGATAAGTATTGAAAATAATTTTTAAATTTGATGTGAATTATTAGTTTCATTTTCAAATTATTGACGGTCTTAAAAATACATTTATATCTGACTAACTCATCTTAAATACACTTGAGCGAAATACAATCCTAATTCTCATCAACTTTAGGGGTATTCTTAAACTTCTCTTGGGTTTTATTAAAAGTTTCACAATCCTACGAGAGTTCGAGACAACTTATTATGTCACGTGGAAAATCATAGATATATTTAAATTGAGTTATTCAAGTAGATAGATAACTTTAACGTTGTTAATAGTCTGAAATTGAAATTAATAATTCACGTCTAATTCAGAGATATTTTTAATACTTCTTTACATTTTGAAAATTGAGCTTGTGTTTGGCTATTAAAACAAATTGGAGTTGCTTTCAAGTGAAAAAGTGAAAGTTATTTATCAAATTTTTGAAAATTCAATTTATTTCAACATTTTATGGCAAAAGCAAATTCATGATCTTATTCAAATAATAATAATAAGTGTATTATATTATAAAATAATGAATTCAGTTAAACGTAAATGTGGGTTCGGAGTAAGAAAAGATGTCTTTCCAAGTGCCACCCCTAGGTATATGGAATTGGCAACGTTGTGAGTAAGGGTAAGGTTTGGTGTGAGGTCAATATCAAGAGGAGATTATTAGCTGTCCTCCATGGAAGATAGTGGTAGACTTGGGAAAAGATCAATCTATATATTGACTTCTTTTTGTTGTATTCATTCATCAATTTAGTTTGCAGAATATTAAATGGTACAACAAGTGGTGCTACCTAATACTGGTAATTACTTTTAATTTATTAATTTGTTAGTACCTAGTATTCATTTTGAAGCAAGAAATGGTGTTGAGTGAGAGACAATCAACTTTTGGATTACTTCATTTAAATTTTGGTAATGACGTTTATGATTTGATTTAACAAGTGTTATCAAATGAAGTTAAGGGGATTTGGTGATTATAATTTGGTGATGCAAGTGTTAGAACATGGCTTAATTTGTTTTTTTCTGAAAGATAGTAAGGGTATATCATCAATAATTTAGAGCATATATTAAATATTACTTGCTATTTTATTTTATGGATAGATACGTCAGGTTGTGGTCAAACAATACAAAGAATATATGATTTAAAATAGAAAAAAATATATATATATAATAATAAATGTATATTTACTATTTTTGTTAACATACTTATATTTTGCTAAATTAGAAAAAAAAACTCTAAAATTATTTGTTTTACCCCTCCGGACCAAAGAATGTGTATATCTAAGATATATATTTTATTTAAGCCACCAAATAAAATCATAACCCACTACCTACATACCCCAATTATAATTTGTTTATCTATTTTTAATTTGATAAGAAATTTTAAGAAAACAATGAAAGATTTAAAGCTTGTAGTTATAGATTAATTATATATAAAATGTATTAAAATATTCTTTATTTTTCAAACTAAAGAATTGTACCTAGAAAATTAGAATTAAAAAGTTGTCCAAAAAATTTAAAAAATAGATTAAAAATAAAAATAAAACAGGTATAAATGTCATTCTCAAAGTGACACAAGCAAATCATATACTTATGTACCTACAATAATGCAACTAATTAGTTGAAATTAGGATCTGCTAACAGAAAAAATTACCGTAACAGCAAAGAAAGACAAAAGTGTTGAGTTGAGCTAACCAATCTGTTAACTACTATTTGAAGTTTTGAACGTTATATTTGAAATTACTACACATTCACGCTTTCAAAAGAGGAAAAAAATACTTAAAATATATAACTTATTTTATAATATCTTTTAACAATTTCTTTCATTTGAAAAAATATAAAATCCTATTTTTCCTATTTTCGCGTACAATTTTTACCCGATGTATCGGGACATACACGATGTATCAAGACATTGAATGATATATTTAAAATCGAGATGTGATGTATCGAAGAGCTGAGCTATATATTTAGGAGGCAATGTATAGTAACATTTTGGGATACATCTGAATTCTATCAAATTTAAGAAATTTTTTATAATTTAGAAAAGAAAAAAAATATAATGTAATTAACTCTAAAAATTATGAAATTTTGTGTGAAATTTCCTTTAAAAAATGCTAATTAAGTTGCTCTTCTTATGGAAAATTGGAATGCTGTAAATACGCCCATAATACATTCATGACCGAAGATAGAATGCATCTAATCATTTTCTTTATTTTATTGCGTACCTTTCATAATCATGTTTTTATGGATCGAGGCGAGTTAGATTTGAGAGAGGCGAAAAATCAAAGGTTTAATGTGTTAGGTTATACTCAGTGGCGGAGCTACATGTAGTGAAGGGGTGTCGATCGACACCTCTTCGTCGGAAAAGTATCTTGTGTAGCTAGAATAAAAATATTTTTTTTATGTATATCTATATTATATACTGTCACTTTTTGACTTCTACACAATTTTATTTTTTTATATTTTGACACCCTTTAAATCAAATTCTAGTTTCGCCACTGATTATATTAGAAATATAATTAACATAAGTGTTTTAAATCAGTAAATACAATTATATAAACAAAATAGGCAATTGGGAAGAAAGGAGAGAGGTGAGCAAATTTGAAACGAAGAAAGAGGTTAAATACGTATTTATTATGTATTTCATGATAAATTATATTTGTATTAATTTGTATATTAATTTGTTGCAGTATTTGTATTTATATGTTACCACTTACCATGTATGTTAGTATTTGTTTTGTATCTATATTTATATTGGTACAATGTGGTAATGATATATAACGAATTATTATTTGATATTGAAATCTTTAATATCATAATTTTGATATTATGGTATTTGGTGTGATATATGGTATATTTTTTATATTTTTTGGTATTTGATATGATATTTGACATTTCGAAATAATGTGTCGAAATATCGAATATCATACGGAGTATATATATAGTTACATAAATAACATATATTATTATTATTATTATTAAAATATTAACAAATATGAAACGTAATAGTCATATAAACTAAATGCTTAAAAGTTGAAATTTTGACTGTCTGTTTTAATTGAATTTAATTGATTAACAAAGGAGTTGTTTGTACTGATGTTTGACTCATAATATGGCAGGGATAGTGTGTTAGAATGGACAATTGAAACCTTTTTTTTAATATGGCCGAAGTCCTCATACCGAGGATACAAAGTATAGAGGGAAGGGGCAAACAAAAGAGAAAGTAGAAAGGGCCCCAGAAAGTAAAATAGGAAAATTAACTTTGAAAAGAGGGCAAATGGAAATAAAACGGAAGAATAATATATATTTTAAAAATGAAAATTCTAATATTATTATAAAAACTTTAAAAATACCCAAAACCAGATATTGACCGTACCGTACATGCTCCCTAGAAAAGGGCAGGAAGGCAAAACGAGATAAAATTTACAAGAAAATCTTTATATGATGCTAAGAAGCAGTCGGTAAGTATTAACTTTATAGTTATATTCGATAATATTAAATTCATTATACTTATATTACGTAACGTCTTTAAAAAAAAAATCGACTTATTCTATGAACAAAGTTTGATTGTATGCACTAAGATAAAAAAACAATGTCCCACCTGAGGCGTGCCAGAATGTTCTTTTGACATTTTAACACTATTGTCCAGCTAAAGTAGTATATTATTATTATATTTATTATTAGTATAATGCAATAGTTGTTTAAAGCAAATAAATAAAGTCCGGTTGCTTAGTTCCTCATTATATATACAGTTAAATAAAATTGTTTAATCGACAATCAGAGGCTACTTATCGTATATTTTGGGTAAACAACTTTGTTTAGTGATCATTAACATTTAGAAATTAAAAAAATGGTGTGCTTTTAATAATTTGGATGACTCCAATTTATCCTACGTCTTTTTCAACTTGTCGATTAATGTATTCATTATGAAATATTATTATTATTATTATTATTATTATTATTATTATTATTATTATTATTATTTTGAACTCCTTTCGTTAATAAAAATGTCATCTTTAAAATATTAATTCATATTATTTGGTAATCCAAGTTTTACTCATTTTGGAACCTCTCATTCTACCAATGATCAATTTTCAAATTTTAAACTAAAGTAACCTCCGAAAGAGTTTTGTTTATTTGTTCAAACAAGTACTCACATCTTCATGTGGAATCACGTAATTTTGAAGTTTGTATTTCCTTTTTTCAGGATTATGGTATAACTCATTAAAAGTAATTGATGGTGTAGAAAAGAAATTTTTTGTTAGCACTGACGGTGCACAACTAAATTCTTGACAAAATATTTGATTAAAAGATATTTTTAGACTTTTTTTGTTAATATTCAAAAGTATTTTTAAATCGTAAATAATTTTAAACAAAACTAATTATTCTCATCAAATTTAGAAATATTTTCAATATTTTTCTAGATTTTTTTTATTAAGAGTCTCACGCTTCTATGAAAATTTGACAATTTAATTTATCAAATAAAAATATATTTTTAAAATTATCGATAAAGTATTTTTAATACTTTGTCTCTGTATTTACTACTAAAGAATTAAAGAAACGAGAAAAAGGTTTGATATGAGTTGGAGGCAGCAAATGAATTGAATACAAAACAATTTATTGTATTATCCTTCTTTAAATTTTCTCAATGAAATACCAAACTAAACATTTTTCATTAAAAAAGTTGGGGAGTAATATTAATTTATTATAATGCTACCTAACTTTTTTTAATGCAAATTCTGCCATTTTTTTATGGAAAAATAAAAAGGAGAAAATTAATGTTGAAGCACCTATCTTTGTGATCTACTGATGTACTCAGAGTTTAAACAATTTAAAAGCTCATTACTTCTTTTGGCAAAAAAGATTCTAACAACATTTAATTCTTTAGTTGTACAATTTACAGCCAACTAAACATAGAAAGAACACAGGAAAATGTTTCATGTGAATTTGGAGGCAGATAGCTTTACACAAATAAACACTCGACTCGTTTGAAAATAAGTTATGATGAAATTAGTTATAATAAAATAAATTTATGTTAAAATTAGTTATGATAAGATAAGTTATGTTGAGATTATACAAGTTGTTTGTTTATAAAATTACTCTTTACTTTATTTAGTTTTTAATATTTTCTTTGTTAACTTAATTATTTATTTTTTAAAACAAAAAAAAATCATCTTATTTAGCTTAACTATTTTTTGTATGTGCACTCGCATGATGATACCGTTTGAAATAAAATTTTCATCTTGAGTTTGTTAAAGTAAAAGAGAATTTATGAGAAATTAAAATATAAATACACATAAGTTAGTCAAAGAAATTTATAAATAAAAATGATATTTATATATTGTCATTTTTTTAATAGAAAAATATGAAGAATTATTATAAAAAGCTATATTGTTCTGACTCTTTAAATATATTGATTGATGCATATCGAATTCACTAAAAATAGTATATTTTTAAAGAAATTGACACAAATATGATAATATTTTTAAAAACCGATGCATATTGTTTTGACTTTTAATTAAGTGAAACTACTTTGCCATGAAATTTATATTTGAGTGCGTCGGTCTGACACGAGGAAAATGTTTCCGTAAGTGTATTTTTTCCCCCAACATGAGATATATATTTTGTGTTTATTGATTCAGTTTAAGCACCAAATGTAATTATGGCTCCTATTAATTATAATTTGTTTATTTGATTTTATTTAGTATAGAGTTTAAAAAATATTAATTTTTTAATAAAATTTGTGATTTTACATTAAAGAGTTAGCATATATTAAATTATCTTTAGTCTTTCATCTTAAACTAAAAAATTAAAATTAAAAGATTAAAAAAATATATTCTTTGTTAAACAATTATTTGAGATAAACAAATTAAAACAGATGAATATTGTTATCAAAATAATCCAAGTAAACTATATACCTATGTAGGTAAGGAATTCCGCAACTATGCAAAATGAGTTTGATCTTTAATTTTTATTCTTCATTTTTAAGAACGTAAGGTATAATTTATAAAATATTACAAGACAAAAAATTAATTTCATACCTTGCAAAAATTTTTTTTTTACTGGAATTCAAAATTTCAGGCCTTCACAAAATAGAGTCAAAAGGCCAATGACCCATTAGCATAGGAGTGTGCATGTAACGAACCTGTTAGTCGTTGAGAGTAGAGTTTATGCTGGTAAATAAATGTCTGGGTCGACGGATCCAGATGGACCGTCATCGGGCAGCGAAGGATCGTCGAGGGTGTCTCGTTCCAACACAACTTAGAACTTGAAGGAATTTGGGTAATGAGATCGACTCTATGAACCTCGCGACGGACATGGCACAGACGACCGTCGTAGACACGACGGACCGTCACAGGGTCTTAAATGAAATTGAGTCTCTGAACTTTGTGGCGGATATGCAGTAAGGACGTCACCGTCCCGTGACGGACCGTCACAGATGCGTTTAACCCTGACTGGGTCGGATTTGTTAAAAGTTTTTAAGGGGTGTTTGGACTATTCAGCTTATAATGATAAATTTTAGTGGATTAATGTTAATAATCAATTACGGTGGGGGTTAAAGGGATAAAATTGAAATAAAAAAGGGGTTATTTTTATCATCCTTTAACTTAATTATATGACAATTAGGGGTAAAGAAAAGGGTTTGAAATAAGAAAAAATAGAGAAGAACAGAAGAGAGGGACGAATGAGCGAGGAAGTGAGAGACCGAAGAGGGGAAAGGCAAATACCTTTGAGAAGCTAGCTTATTTGATCACTGATTTCTTCGGGGAGGAGATAGGTTATATGGGTTTATGCTATTTCATAGTAAAACTCTTAATAGCGAATGATATTGTTTGGGTTAGTATTGCTAAAGTCTTCTAAATGCTTAATGTTATGCTTGCATGATGTTGTTATGTAATGTAATGGGTGGGAAAGATGAGGCACTGTGAGCTTCAAGCTTAAACCTAAAACCATCTTGGTAATGATGAGCTTGGATAAAAAGAAGGCTCTTGATGTGAACTAAAAGAATGAGGTTATGGATCGGGTGTCCGTTCCGACACCAGGATTAGGAATGGATCGGTTTTCACGTTACGACACCATCGATAGTATGGATCGGGTGTCACAGTTCCGACTCCCAGGGTTAGAGTGGATCGGGTGTCCGTTCCGACACCAGGATAGTAAGGGATAGGGTGTCACGTCCGGACACCAGGATAGTAAGGATCGGTGTCAAGTTCCGGACACCAGGATAGTAATGGATCGGGTGTCACGTTCCGGACCACCAGGATAGTCTAGTAGAGGATGGGAGTGTCACGTTCCGACACCAGGGTAGTAAAAAGAATGAATCTGACTTATGCTAAATACTTAATTTGAAGAACCTAAATTCTTAAGTGAGTACAGTTGTGGAGGGTGATTGTCCTCTAGATGGTTTGGTGTTGTGATTGCAAATGATTATATACTTGTTGCTATCACTGTTAAGTATTTGGTTGTTTGAGTTATTATCCGAATATATTGCTTTCTATTTGAGTTGGTCGATGATACTGTCACGACACAAAACCGAGCCGCGACTGGGCACCCAATTGACCCTCCTATGTGAGGCTAACCAACCAATCTAAACATTATCATTTCAATTTAATATCAACATAAGCAAGGCGGAAGAAGACTTAAACTCAGTACATAAAAGACAATTCAAAACTTCTAAAAATTAAACATCTCTTAATTCCCCAAAATCTGGAGTCATCACCACAAGAACATCTCATGATTCAATTTACTAAATAAGATTATTCTAAGAAGCTAAACAAAATAAAAACTTAGTATATGCCGAAACTTTCAAGGCATAAAGCATGAGGAAGGAGAAGATCCAGGCCAAGCTAGAAGATTAGCTCACCCTGAAGATCGGTGGTACGAAGAACTGGCTTGAAACTCTGTTGAGTCGGAAGATGACGGCGCTGTTTGACTGCATACCACGATATACAAAAAGAAAACATACACGTAGGGTAGTACAAACCAAAAGTTACTGAGTAGGTATCATCGGCCAACTCAAAATAGAAAACAGTATATATCAAGTAACATCATAAAATAAATATAGCCTTAGCAGCAGCATTTACAATTACATAATCCTTGGTTACAAACACCAAGCAAACATCAATGAGACTCACACCGTCCTATCATAATAATTTGGGAAACATGTTCTTTAGATTGAGTATATAGTATCTTCAAGAATTCATTATTTATATTATTTACTATCGTGTCGGTAGTGACCACTCCGTCCTCATTCGATCCTTGACCGGAAGTGGCAACCGATCCATATACTATCTGGTGTCGGACGTGCACACTCCGATCCTCATATTCTATCCTGGTACCGGAACGTTGGAACCAGATCCATCTACTATTCCTGGGTCGGAACGTGACACTCGATCCTCATATTCTATCCTAGTAAAGGAACGTGGAACCCGATCCATTATTACTATTCATGGATGTCGGAACGTGAAACTCCGATCCTCATATTATATCTGGTTGTCGAACGTGACATCCGATCCTCATATTCTATTCTGGGTGTCGGAAAGTGACACTCCGATCCTCATATTCTATCCTGGTACCGGAAGTGCACCCGATGGCCCCTCATCTCACTACTTTCGTCATTAAGCCTTCTTTTATACAATGGCTCATCATAAACAAGTAGATTCGGGTATCTTCAAGATTTAAGATTCAATAGCTTCATCATGCTAATTTTATCACAATCATATATATTAATATATATGAAGAGCAATCATGGATTACACACAATTAAGCATTATGAGAAGATGAATATACTACCCAACAAATATCATTCGCTATGTTAGAGTTTACTACGAATAGTGTATAAAAACCATAACCTACCGTCCACCGAAGAAGGGCGATTCACCAAGCTATCCTGGCTCAAAATATTGCTATCCTCTGTCGTTCTCGCTCTCTCTCGACTGTGCTATTCGCTGTTCTTTCTGGAGGTTGGCTGTATGCAAACACGCCGGGCGGGGACCCGAAGGAGCAGGAAGGAAGGGGAAAAGGTTATGGCACTATAATAATCCACTAATTAACTTACGTTACTCTCTTTAACCCTCAAGTAATTAGACTTATTAACATTAAACCATTACTTTATAATTAAAGCAGGAAATATGTTCCCAAAACGCCCACTAAATAATTAATCAGGATCCGACCCCGCCTGGGACTACGCAGCCGTGGACGGGCATCGTGCCAGACGGACGGTCCGTCCTGCCTGTCCGTCGCAAGGTAGAGAGTGGATTTCCACTGAAGGGAATCTGTGACGTCCGTCACACCTATGTGACGGTCCGTCCTGTTACCATTCGTTACGAAGTTCAGAGAGGCGATTTTTCAGAGTACCCAATTTCAGATTTTTTCCAAGTGTTTTGAAACGACACATCCACGGACGGTCCGTCGTGCCGTGACTGGTACCGTCGTGGCATCAGTCACCTCTGCCGTTTTCCAGAATAAATTTTGTTGCTCAAAACGACTAAAAAAGGTCGTTACAATAGATACCAATATACCATCGTTCGTCCCCGATACGAAAGAAGAAGAAGGAAAAAAAAAAAAAAAAACAAGGCGAAATAGGAATACCTGAAATTGTAAACAGATGTGGGTTACTCGTTCTCGCATATCTGCCTCCCTTTCCAAGTGGCTTCTTCAACGGGTCGATTCTTCAATGACCTTTGATAGATGCAATCTCCCTTGCTCTCAACTTGCAGATTTCTTATCAGGAATGGCAAAAGGTTCCTCCTCATAAGACAAATTCTCATAAGAAAAACTGAAATCCCAACGGATAATGTAGCTTCCCTCCCCATGTATCTTTCAACATCGACACATGGAATTACCGGATGTACTCCCGGACAGACTGGAGCAAGGCTAACTCATAAGCCACCTCCCACTACTCGCTTAAGTAATTCAAAGGGACCAATGTACCGTGGGATTAGTGGCCTCTTTTACCAAACCGCAATTCACCTTACATTGGTGAAAACTTTCAACAAGGACTTGTTCACCCTCCATGAACTCTAAGTCTCTAACCTTTCGATCTGCATTATTCTTTTGTCTACTTGCGCCGCTACTAGAAGCTTATATTTGAATAGATTTCACTTTTATCCTACTATCGAAATCCCTAAAGATCGTACCCAAAGGTCAACTCGAATGCATCAAACCCAACCAAATGGGAGACATACATCTTATCCCCATATAGTGCTCAAAGGGAGCCATATCAAGCTGAGTGATAGCTATTAGTGTCTGAAAATCGTACAGGGTAACGAAAGCTATCCCAATGGCCACCGAATTCTATCACACATGCATGAAAGCATATCCTCCAACCACTTGAATCGTTATCGCTCGACTGACCGTCGGTCTGAGGATGGAACGCAGTACTAAGATACAAACAGTACCCAATCCGCCTGCAATTGTTCCAAAACTTAGAAGTAAACTGCGTACCTTATCGATATGATGGATCGTGGAAACTACATGCAAGACTCGAACAACTTCTGAGATGTAAAGTTTGGCTAAATTCTGCATTGTAGTCACCTTACACCGGAATGAAATGACAGACTTAGTTAATTGTCCACAATAACCCAAATGGGTCGAACTTGACCAACGTGTCTTTGGAAGGAAA